>OY829539.1:34884668-35127365 GCA_963691705.1 Viola odorata | reverse complement strand
TCTCTTGTTGTACCTCATGTACAAGCTCACATTTTTCACTCATCATTGCTGTATTTTCGATCACACTCTCTTCAATCAAATTATATTTTTCAGTTACAATTGGTTCAAAAGATTGAGAGGGTGGTGGCTGTTTTTGGTGAGTGCAATCTCCTTGGTGTGCTTGGCTCGGCTTGTGCTCTAAGGTAACGGAAGTAGGACTGATCTGATTTGGACCTTGTAAGTGACATGGGTCCGACTTGTCAAGCAAAACAATAGGAGGGGTTGAACTCAATTTCTTTAATCCAGTGGCGTTTTGCTCAAGTTGGGCGAAGTAGGCACCATGACGACCATGTTTGGCATGATCTTCAACAAGCAATTGCTGCAACGCTTTGTACCGTTTATCGAAGTCACTCATTTCGTTGGTGCTAGTGTCCTTGGGTGAGCCTCCGCCGGCCACCCTCTTAGACTTCTCATTGGAAATAGGTGAGTCGGCTGAAGCTCCTTTCATCAATGAGGAAACTTGTTTCTTGATATCCTCCATTTCAAGTTTCCATTCTCCTATTGTAATTCTCATTGTTTCCATAATAGTCTCCATGTTTTTACTGTCATCACTTTCACACATGCTTGCGGGAAACATGTTTGAAGTCTACCTACACAAGTAACACATGTTAGTGAAAAACACTCCCTCACGTGTTTGCTCTCGTGTTTGAAACTCTCGTAAAAATTGACCTCACTTAGTTACTCAAGCCTCACAAGTTGTTTTGTTTCCCTTTTGTCCAAGCAATGTCCTCAAGCAGTGTCCTTGTTGTTTTCTTTTGTTCAATTATTGTTTTGAGCACATTAGAAATTCAAGAAGTGAAAAGCTGAAAGGAAAAGCTGAAAGGAAAGGCTTGGAAAGTAAAGAATAGGATGGTAGAACCAATCCTTGGACAAAAAAGTAAAGAGGTCGGCAAAGCCTCCCTTTGAGCAAGAAAGTAAAGTACAAGAAAGTAAATTACTTAAAGTAAATTGCTGAAATTTAAATGGCAGAATTTAAATAGCTGAAAGGAAATGACTTGAATTGTAAAGAGAGGATGGTAGAACCAATCCTAGGACAGAAAAGTAAAAAGGGCGACAAGGCCTCCCTTTGAGCTTGAAAGTAAATGACTTGAATGGAAATAACGGAATTGAAATGACTTTAATTTAAAGATTGCAACCGCCCATGTAGGGGGTATAGAAATTAAAAGAACGAATAATTGAAACAACACTTGAAATTCCCACACAGTTCTCGTTTTTTTTTTTTTTTTTTTTTTTTTTAATTTAGAGAACAAATGTTTCTGATTTTTGATTCAATCAAGGTTGATCTTGGAAGAATTTGTAGGGAAAGTTCTGATTTTTTGGAAGAGTAATGGAAAGATGATAAGTTTTGCACATGGATGTCTTTTAGCAAAGTGGATGAGGTGTAAGAGAATATTGAGACAACAAGAATAAGTGGGTGTAAGAGAATGTTTTACTTTTTAGGAGTGGAATGTGGGTTGTGCACGGATGGGTAAGGGCTGGATTTTTGCTGCTCACATGTGAGGGTAATGAGATGTTTCTTTTAATAGAAAAAGGAGTGAGATATGTGCTGCTATTTATGACACAAAGCTGATTTGGAAGAATAGAATAACTGGGGGCAAGAATGACAGTGTAAGGAATCTTGTCTGTTTGTCTGGTGAATTTAATATCGAAAGGAAGCCTCTCTCATGGATGGGGAGGGCTCAGAATTTGGATCAAAGAATGTCCTATAATAGTCTTCTTCTCATGAAAACTCAAGAACACATCAAGAGCTTGAAGAACATCAAGACTGTTCTTGCTTGAATTTTCGGACAGCTTGGGCAGACTTTCGATTTGGAGTCAAAGAAATAGCAAATGATGTCTAAAGATCACGAAATTTTACAGGGACACTTTTAAGACGTAGAGCTATAACTTTTATGAAGGAACCAAAACTAAATTCGACAACGAACACAGAGTAAATCGACCACGAATATAGAACTATTTTTCTCTGATGTGATTCTGTTCAACTTTTTGTTTTGATCAGAATGAGTACTATTTTCATGGAATTTCAGGACGACCAAAACACGAAAATTGTTAAGCACAGGACGAAGTTGTTTGACACAAAAAATTCAGATTTTTGTAAGCTGTATTACTCACAAAACGAGACAGGAATATGGTGGGTTTTCTGGACAGACTCGGAAAGAAGAAAGGCAACAGAAGGCAACTCGAAGCGGCTAGAGCTCCGCTACCACTTGATATGATCCAACCTCCTTTGTAAGGGGAGGATGAACCTATGTTTGGTGGAGGATCTAGCTTGGAGTCGTGACACAAGGCAGATTGGAATATGGAAGGAAATAGGATGGAAGATGGAGTATAAGTGCAGCGGAAATAGATGATATGAGAAAGGATGAATGGAAAGGTTTGTGTTTGGATTGGAGGAGGATGATTTGATGATAGTACACTTGATTGAACTCAGATTGAAAGCACAAAGAACACTTGATTAATGCTTGAGAACACACTGGAATTACAGCCAAGAAACAATACAAAGTTTCAGCCAAGAAGTGGCCAAAATATCACACACAAATCACTCAATAATAAGCTTGGATCAAGCCTTGGTGAAAGGCTAGAGGAGGAACTCTCTCTAGCTTTCACTTGGCAATAATCTTCAAATGAAAGCTAGCTTGATGTTCTATTTATAGAAAACAAGTATAATAAAATAACACAAGTGGGATGGAGACAGCTCGCAAGATTCCCTTGAAGCTTAGCGTTTTGCCACTGGAATCTCGTTAATCCTGGCTCGTTCAAACTGCGCGCTAAAATGTCGACGACCATAACTTTTGATCCACCCGTCATATTGGCCCGAAACGTGTCCCAAATGAAAGCTAACATCTTGACGTTTCCATCAAGACTTTGTTTGCTCAAATCGGACGTCATTTGCTTGTCCATCGGATCATGATGATTGGCCCTCTTGGATGGAGCATTTGTTGCTGAGCTTTGTTCTGCGATCCCCATGCGTAGCCACTGGACAGTTGTGGCTGCGATCCCCATGTTTAGGTGGTGCTGGTACATAGAGAGAATGAGGTTAGGTGTGATCGTATCACATCATGTCTTGACGCTTTTGTCCATGTAGTCGCGTGATACATCTTGGGATCGTATCATTCCCTCCCTCTTCGGAAAGATTCGTCCTCGAATCTTGCTCAGCATAATCTGTCCAGGAAAGCTTCCCCATTATATGGTCAAAGCATACTCGCCATCTCTCGTGCTTCCTTAGTCGCCATCTCTTGCGCTTTAAGGGTAAGACGCATGATATGCTAAGGTATGTGTGAGGATTCGCATCATTCCCTCTCCCTTCGAAAATATTCGACCTCGAATCTGTACCTAGACCTGCACCACAATACCTTAAGTTAGTAATATCAAAGTAAGCACAAATTGAACCATACCAACCTTGTAAATTCAACTTGGCAGCAATGTCTTTGAACATGTCAAATCGTCGAGTAAGATGATTGCTCCAAGCGGCTACTCTTGCTTGAACTTGGTTTAGGGACCGTCTCCGGCGTAAGTGCTGCCAAACCCAAGCTCTTATCTTGAAGGATCCACTCATCCTTCCATGGTTTCCCAAAGTTACCATCTTGACACTCAAGAGCGCACCATAGCGCTTGGTTTGTCCATGGGTTGTCCGCATTACTTCGATCTCTTTGCTACCACTTATACTAAATAATACACTCAATGGCAGCAACATTAAACCGAATAATGTTATAAGAATGAAACCATATATGTGTTTAAGCAAGAATCCCAAAACAGTAGCACGTACCGAAAGGAAGTAAGTAAATAAAATAAATTGAAAGCATTGCTTCCATGTAAACTCATACTTACAAACCGAAACATGCCATGAAGACTCAAGTGTCAATAAAATAAATTGAAAGCATTGCTTGAAACTCCAAATTGTGGTTGACAAGATGTCTCAATTAGCATCTTTGCGCTCGGCCTCCTCCACAATTCCATCCATGAGTCACTAAGTGACTCCTCCCTGTGATTACTAACAATACTCCAAGGAACAACATGTGAAAGCATAACATCCTTAAAGAATATGTTAGTAATAGTTGCGCTATATTGATGTATCAAACCAGCATCATGTGACCAATACACAGTCAAATCGTGTAACGAACTACACAACCAAATTAAGCGCTCATGCTTGCTATGATATCCTTTACGCATACAAAACATAGATTTTGTGTCAAATAAATAATCTTTATAGACTTCACAAAAATTAGAATCATTAGCATAAAGATTAACCCTAGGTGTAACCTCAAGCGATTTTTCACTAAGTGACTTTTTATCAATACTACCAATAAGACTCAAAGGAACATCATGTGAAGACATATCATTCCCATAAATTAAACTAGTAATATTAATTAAATCACAGCAACTCATCGAGCAATCATCAAACACATCATGCTCAACAAAATTTTGCAAAAGATCATGCGACCGATATAAGCGATTGTGTCTGAAAAGAGCTCCTCCAAATCCTGTCGACTTAAACACAAAATTTTCATAAAATTCACACTTGGCAGAATAGTTATCTAATGTAAAAGCATGTGAGAATCCAATTAAATTTGTGTTGGAGACAAC
Source organism: Viola odorata (assembly GCA_963691705.1). NCBI lineage: Eukaryota > Viridiplantae > Streptophyta > Magnoliopsida > Malpighiales > Violaceae > Viola > Viola odorata. Next base: position 35,122,742 of record OY829539.1, on the reverse strand, counting down.
ACAATCCATGTCTCCCGGCCTAGTCATCATACCAAACTGTTTTTGCTTTCGCGAGTAATTTTCAAAGGCATATGACTTGACCTTCGGTGCTTGCATATAACCATCATCATTTAAATAAAAATCAGATTTATACAAATCAAGAAGGTTAGTATACTCAACCAAATTAGACTTAGGAAAAGAAAACCGTACCATACCCTTTCGGTTAGGGTTTGCCGAAATAGGCACCACGGATGCGCAAGGCTTTTTCCCTCTTCTTTGTGGTAAGGTAAGAGGCTTCTCTTCTGCTAACAGCCTGCTCTTGTTCTGCACACGAGGAGAAATAATAATAGAAGAGAAAACATTTGGATTAGGGTTAGGAAAATCTAAGCGCAATGGCCAAAAATTCAGTTTTTGGTGGCTTGCGCCAAAATAGATTTTTTGCACATGTAATGCATCCTTCACTTGTTCTCTCTTGGCATAAACACACATCTCTCCTTTTTTAATGATGCCACTCTCTGCATGCTCTTTATTTTCATGCAAGTGTTTTAAACTCTCATCTCTTTTCCCATGATCGCTATTTTCATGGGGGTTGTTTTTTATTTCATCTTCTTTCCCATGCTCACTCTTTTCATGGGGGCTGTTTTCCTCAATATTGCTCTCTTTCTTTTCACTCAACTCTCCTCTTTTTCTCTCAATATCCCTTATGATTTCAAACTCGGCATAAGCTTTCACAAGGTGCTTTTGCTCCTCATCTTTCGCCTTTGATTTAGTAGGCCTGATACTAGGATAAAGAGACCTCTTCTTCCTTTGCTTCTCTATATTGATCGCTGTTTGTAACATATCCTCTAAGTAGAAGAACTCAGTGTAATGTAGTGGATCAGTTATCTCTCGATTGAGGCCTTCGAAGAATCTTGCCATCGTCTCCTTTTTTGGTCTCCTTGACTTGTGCTCTCTCCAAAGCGATCTCCATCTCATTAAAGTACTCTTCAACACTGTTATTTCCTTGTGTCAAGGTCTCCAACTTTTGGAGAAGCTCACCGCTGAAGTTAGTAGGGACAAAGTGATTTCTCATGACTGCTTTCATCCCATTCCAGGTCTCAATTGGTACATCCCTCGCATTGGCTCGCTTAAGATTAGTTTGCTCCCACCAACATCTAACGTCTCCACTAAACTCAGCTGCTGCTAGCTCTAGTTTCTTCCTTTCTATATAATCATGGTAGCGAAAAATAGATTGTACATCTCGCTCCCAATCCAGGTAAGCATTCGGATTGTACACTGCTTCAAAAGGCGGAAGTCTTACCCTTGACTCACCTTTGTTATATGTCTCGGCCTTATCTCTCAAACCAACCGAGATCTTCCTCCTTTCACGCCTATCATGCTGCCCTTGCCTCGGATAGGCATCATCCTCATAATCTCGCCCCTTAGACCATTGCGTGTAAGACATTCTGTAATTCCTGTAAATTCACAACACGAAAAGAAACGTAAAATTGCACTAATCCTAGCACTCCCTCACGTGTTTACTCTCGTGTTTAATCACTCTAATAATCTCACCAATAAACCACTCAAAAATACCTGCAATTGTTCAAGTGTTAATAAGACTCAAGAGGTCAAGAAAGGCTGCCAAGAAAACTCTCAAAGAAAACCAGCTTCAAAACAAATGGTGATACTTGGTATTTGATTAATTGTAAGAACAACCAATTAAATAAATAACAAGTGGAATAGAAGGCAATATCAAGGAATCAAAGAAGAGCTCAATTTGACTCAAAAGGACTCAAATAAAAGCAATTTCCAATTCTGATTTCAAAACACAATTGTCCTTCAACTTAATTCGCTTCAAACTGAAAAATCGTACTTTTGTGGCGCAAATACTTCTATATATTTTTATATTTGCAGAATTGAATTCCTCTCTTTTCTTTTGGAATTTTCTTTTCTTTTCTTTTCTTTTTTTTTTTTTACAGCAAAACACAATTTAGTGTTTTGATAAGAACTTTTTACTCTAAACTCTGAATCGACTGATTCTTTTTGATTCGGAAGCCCAACAAACACACCTTTCCAACGGGTCCTTTTTCACTCAAAACGGACTTCAGTATCTATATATATAAATTCAATTTCGACAACTGAAAATTGTGCAGGATTTGGCAGAAAACACAATTTAGTAAATCGACTTTAGCTTTTGACTCCGGTGTCCGAATCACTTGATTCTTTTTGATTCAAGAACCTAACAGGTGCAGCTTTCCAACAAGACCTTTCTCACCAAAATCAGACTTCAATATATATGTATTAAAATTCAATTTCGACACTGCCAGATATTTGCACATATAACGAACCAAGCACAGCAAAGAAATCGGTTTTGAATGGAGTAGAAAAAAATACCGATTTCAGCAATGAAAACTTGAAACACAATTAAAGATACTTACCAATCTTTGAACGCCTTAAGCTCCGCTACCAACTGATACGATCCTAGTTGCTTAGGACGCGTAGCACCAATTCTGATCGTTGTTCAAAGATGGATTTCGACGCGGAAGTAATGAACTAGACAAGTACGAGCTTAGACCACTTAGCTAACCTGTGCTAAGAGCCCTAATCGATTTCAAGTCAAGGATCTTGAATCGGATTCTTAGGACTAGACTCAACGATGTGAGAATCACACTAAGAGAAACGACACAATAATACAATTCTAAGATTTACTTGTATACGACTCAAGTATTGCAGACTCAAGAAGAACAAGGTTCAACACGTTGAACAAGGGGCATATATTGAAGAACAAAGGTTTTGAAATTATCAAATAAAAGCCACCCAATAATGGAGCTAAACGGCTCCTTATAAAGAGTTTACAAGCAAACCCTAATAGGAATAGAAGTAGGAGTTCTAATTAAGGAAATTAACTTAATTAACTAATTTAAATAAACTGATTAACTAATTAATTAAATAAATGGAAACAAAGGTTGCTGCCATTTATTTAACTAATTAATTAAGGAAACTAATTAACTAATTAGTTAAATAAATGGAAACAAAAGTTGTTGCCATTATTTAACTAATTAACTAAGGAAACTAATTTAAAGTAAATATAAATATAATTAAATACATTCCAGCAGCTCATGTCGAGTTCTCCATCATCGGGCCAAGGTTTGGGCCGAAACTTCAAGTCGTATGTTGTCTCGCGGACAGACTGCGCACCATAATGTAGACTTCCATAATTTTTAAACCACTGGGCCAAATGAGCTGAATCTTGTCCCAAATGAAAGATAACATCTTGAAGTTTCCAACGCGTGGTCGATCGTACGATTTGGACCTGTACGAATTTGCATGTTGTGTCTGCACCTAGAACTGCTGTGTGCGAGAATGTCATCTCGAATCTCCTTGAGATCTACTTGTCCGAATGCTCTGACACTTGGACACAATAAACATAACACATAGAAGTTTCCATCAAGTCTTTCGGACCTCTGCTCCATCATGTCTTGACATTTTTGTCCATGTAGTCGCGTGATACATCTTGGGATCGTATCATTCCCTCCCTCTTCGGAAAGATTCGTCCTCGAATCTTGCTCAGCATAATCTGTCCAGGAAAGCTTCCCCATTATATGCTCAAAGCATACTCGCCATCTCTCGTGCTTCCTTAGTCGCCATCTCTTGCGCTTCAAGGGTAAGATGCATGATATGCTAAGGTATGTGTGAGGATTCGCATCACTCATCCAAGAGGTGAGAGGGTTGTATTTGTTTAAGAGATCCTTTGTTCTTTTCGACAAGGTTACTCATCCAAGAGGTGAGGGGGTTTGTCAAGAACAATAGTTCCTTTTTGTTATCATCAATACATATTCCTTTTCCTCCATTTATGTCCGCTGCAATCTAAACCATCTCCCCTTCAAAATAGCCGTTCATCCATACCAAACCCGACTATCTATTCATCTATCTACATGCCAACCTCCCAAAGAGGCTAGATCCTTCTCCTTCAAGGATTCCTTCGGCCAAACTCCTCCAAATTAGAGCTTGGGCCTTATCACTTGTGGATATCAACCTAGGGCAGACGAGAAGTAGGATGCAATTTCGGGTTTTACTTGTTGACTACTTGAGTATTGCGGATTGGAGAAGGAACAAGGTTCAATCACATGAACAAGGGGCAGAGATTTGAAGAGAGAAGTCCCAATTTTATCAAAATAACAGCCACCAAATAATGGAGCTAAACGGCTCCTTATAAAGAGTTTACAAGCAAACCCTAATAGGAATAGAAGTAGGAGTTCTGAATAAGGAAATTGACTTAATTAACTAATTTAAATAACTGATTAACTAATTAATTAAATAAATGGAAACAAAGGTTGCTGCCATTATTTAACTAATTAATTAAGGAAACTAATTAACTAATTGATTCAATAATGGAAACAGAAGGTGTTGCCAAAATCGGACAAGACCAAGCAGCCAACCAAGGAATCCTAGCGCGCGCGGGACAAGGAGTCCTCGCGGCGCAAGGACTCGCGCACCCGGACTAGGGTTTGCGTGCGCTTCCGCACCCTAGATTAGGGTTTGGGATATCTTCCAAACGGCTCGAGCTTTTCCGATGAAACTTGGGCTCCCACTTCTGAACATGTTGTAGTACATGTCGAACCTGATAGATGGGAAAGGTCGGCCCATCTATGCGTCGATCTACTGCTCAGCAGGGATAACATCAAACGCCGTGATAGTGAGTAGGTTGTCCATGCGTGGGGTCTTCTCTCGAAGTGCAGCCTTCTCACTTGTCATCTCACACTCCAGCTCCTTGTGAATGAGAGATGACAACTTGTCTTGAAGCTTTCTAGCTCTTGCTCGTGTCATCGGACCAGTAGGCGGCAAAGGCATGTCGATGCGTGTATTCGCATCACCAAACTAGGGTTTAGGCTATCTTCCAAACGCCTCGGGCTTTTCTAATGAAACTTGGGTCCATGCTCCTTGACATGTTGCAGTACATGTCGGACTTGGTAGCTGGAGAAGGCCGATCCATCTACGCATCGATCTGCTGCCCAGCAGAACTAACGTCATATGCCGTCATGGTGAGTAGATTCACCATCCGAAGTGCAGCTTCCTCACTTGTCATCTCGCACTCCAGCTCCTTGTGAATGAGAGACGACAACTTGTCTTGAAGCTTTCTAGCTCGTGCTCGCGTCATCGGACCAGCAGGCGGCAAAGGCATGTCGATGCGTGGATTTACATCAAAATACTTCTATATATTTTTGTATTTGTAGAATCGAATTATTTTCTCTCTTTTTTTGACTATGAACATAGTTTAGTGTTTCGATCATAGATTTTTACTCCGGACTCTGAATCGACTGATTCTTTTTTATTCAAATGTCCAACAAACACAGCTTTCCAACGGATCCTTTTGCACTCAAATTGGACTTCAATAGCTATATGTTAAAATTCAATTTCTACTTGACAGAAATTGCACAGATTTTCTTCTGTATTTCGTGACCTCTCTGTTGGTAGAAAACGCAGTTAATTTAGCTAATTTCACACAACAAACTGGACTGAAAATACAACCAATTGTTATTCAAGTAACGAACCAAGCACACAAGGAAAACGGTTTTAGAATGGAGTAGAAGAAGAAATCGATTTCAGCAATGAAAACTTGAAAACAATTAAAGGTACTTACCAATCTTTGAACGCCTTAAGCTCCGCTGCGAACTGATACGATCCTAATTGTGTAGGATGCGTAGCACATAATTCTGATTGTTGTTTAAGGATGGATTTCAATGCGGAAATAATGAACTTGACTAGTACGAGCTTAGACCACTTAGCTAACCTGTGCTAAGAGCCTAATCGATTTCAAGTCAAGGATCTTGAATCAGATTCCTAGGACTAGACTCAACAATGTGAGAATCACACTGAGAGAAATGAAACAATGGGGTTGCAATTTCGGTTTTACTTGTTTGATAACTCGAGTATTGCGGACTTGAGAAGGAACAAGGTTCAATCGATCAATAATGAGTAGAGATTTGAAGAGAGAAGTCTCAATTTTATCAAAATAACAGCCAACCTTCAAAAGGAGGCAAAACCGAGTTCTTATACATGCAACCCTAATCGAATTGCAAGTAGGAGTTCTAAATAAGGTAATTGACTGAATTAACTAATTAATTAAATAAACTAATTAACTAATTAATTAAAAATGGAAACAAAAGTCATTGCCCAAATTAGACAAGGGAAATGCCAAAGGGACAAGGAGTCCTAGCGCACGAAGGACAAGGAGTCCTCGCGCACGAAGGACAAGGAGTCCTCGCGCCGCGCACTCAGACTAGGGTTTGCGCGCGCCTCGCACCCCAAATTAGGGTTTAGGCTATCTTCCAAACGCCTCGGGTTTTCTGATGAAAATTGGGCCGGTGCTCCTTGACATGTTGCAGTATATGTCAGACTTAGTAGATGGGAAAGGCCGACCCATCTACGCATCTGCTGCCCAGCAGAGCTAACGTCATACGCCGTGATGGTGAGTAAATTGACCATGCGTTGGGTCTTCTCTCGAAGTGCAGCCTCCTCACTTGTCATCTCGCACTCCAGTTCCTTGTGAATGAGAGATGACAACTTGTCTTGAAGCTTTCTAGCTCGTGCTCGCATCATCAGACCAGCAGGCGGCAAAGATATGTCGATACGTGCATTCGCATCACTAACTATGCTTTTAGGCATGCCACATAAACGCACATTGTGTTGGAAAAATAGATGTGCAATGCGAATGGCATCATGAGTTTTTGTGCAAGGAATGAAGTATGCCATTTTAGAAAAAGTGATCAACAACAACAAAGATGGAATCCTTCCCATGCCTAGACCGAGGGTGGTTAGCAACGGGGAGGGGCATGTAGGTCGCAGGATGCATATGCTTGGATTTGGCTTTCTTGCACACAATACATCGGTTTACAATTCTTGTCACATCCACTTGCATCATTGGCCAAAAGAAATGAGTTTTGAGAGCATGCATAGGCCAAAATTTCCACTCAAGGCACCGCAATGGACTTCCAACACAAGCAATTCCCTAATACTAGAGCGAGGTATGCAAAGTCTATTATACTTGAATAATAAGTTTTCATGCAGAATGAAATGCAAATGAGGACTGCGTATGGATACAACATATATATTTCTAAAGTCCTCATCCGTCTCATATAACTCAATCAAATGAGAGAAACCAAAAATTTGTGCATCAAGGGTGGTTAGAAGTACATACCTTCTTGAGAGAGCATCGGCCACCACATTCTCTTTTCCTTGCTTGTATTTGATGGTGTAATGAAAAGCCTCAATAAACTACATCCACTTAGCATGCCTTTTTTTGAGCTTGGCTTGACCTTGAAGAAACTTCAAGCTCAAATGATCGGTGTGTATCACGAATTAGCTCGGCAACAAGTAGTGCTCCCACACTATTAGGGCTCTTACCAAGGCATATAACTCTCGATCATAAGTGGAGTAATTGAGTTGCGCTCCCTTCAACTTCTCACTAAAATACGCAATAGGGCGGCACTCTTGGGTGAGCACGACCCGAATGACCATGCCGCTAGCATCACATTCATGCTCAAAAGCCTTGTTAAAGTTCGGTAGTGCGAGAATGGGTGATCACATAAGCCTCTCCTTAAGTTTTTGGAATGCCACGACTTATCTTTCTCCCCACTCAAAAGTTACATTTTTTTGGTAAATTCATTGAGTGGCGCGACAATTGTTGAAAAGTTTGGCACGAATCGGCGATAAAAACTAGCTAGGCCATGGAATGACCTAGCCTCACTAGCATTTGTTGGACTCAGCCATTCCACTTGTACCCTATCTACACTCACAACAAAGCCAAGAAAGTGGACACTATCCAAGCAAAATTCACATTTAGCAAGTTTAGCATACAATTTGTGAGTGCGCAATGTGTCAAGGATGGTACACAAGTGTAAACATGTTTGTCAAGTGAAGAGCTATATACGAGTATATCATCAAAATATACAACAACATATTTGCCAATAAAATCACGCAAAATATAATTCATCAATCTCATAAAAGTGCTAGGGGCGTTAGAAAGTCCAAATGGCATTACCATCCAATCATACAAAGCATGTTTCGTCTTGAATGCGGTTTTCTATTCATCGCCTTCATGCATTCGGATTTGATAGTAGCCACTCATGAGGTCAATACTGGAGTAGATCTTGCTGCCACTAAGCTCATCTAGCATGTCATCAAGTCTCGGTATGGGGTGTCTATACCGCACGGTGATCTTGTTGATGGCTCGACAATAAACACATTCACCACAAGCCATCCTTCCTTGGAACAAGCAACACGGGCACCGCACAAGGAGACATGCTCTCTCTAATGAACCCCTTGCTCATTAGGTCATCCACTTGCCTTTGTAACTCCTTAGTCTCCTCCGAGTTGCACCTATAGACTAGCTGATTAGGTAAGGCCGACCCTAGTACTAGGTCAATCTTGTGCTCTATGTCGCGGATGGGAGGGAGACCACTAGGCATCTCGGTGGGATAGACGTCTTCAAACTCGTGCAAAAGGGAAGCAATGGGACTTGGTAGAGAAGAAGAAAGGTTAGGGGTGATGTTCAAACAATGCACCTTGTATCGAAGCACAAGACACATTTTGTTAGCAAAAAGTGCATGCCTCACATCCTTTCCTCTTGCTAAAACACTCAACTATTTTTGCTCGCTCTCTCTACCATGCTTGTTTTTTCCATGGCGTGTATTCACTTCTCTCCTTCCTTTCGTCTCCTTTTTTCTTTCTTGTGAATCACGCTCACTCTCACTCAAATGACCATGCTTGCTTTTTTCATGGTGTGTTTTTTCTCGGCTTACATATTTCACTCCACTCTTTTCCCTCAATTTTCTTATCAGATTAAACTCAACACTTGCTTTCTCTATTCGTAGTTGGCCCTCGCGGTCTTGCGCGGGTGTGAGGGGAGGGATGTTGAGCTTCTTACCGTGGTGAGTGAGGTGTATTTTATTGGAATGTCCATCATGAATAACCCATCTATCAATCTGCCATGGACGACCTAAGAGGAGATGGCTAGTATCCATAGGAACTACATCACACAATCTCTCATCCTCAAAGCCACCTGTCTTAAAAGAAACAAGAGCTTGTTCCTTTACTTTCATTTCACCTTCGTTATTGAACCAATGCAAGGAATAGGGTTTAGGGTGCGACAAGGTGGGCAAATTAAGCTTGTGAACCAAAAGATGGCTCGTCGCTTCCACAACACTTCCATTATCAATAATTAAGGAAGCAATCTTACCATTGATCTCACATCGGGAGTGGAAGAGGTTTTCTCATTGCTCCTTACATTCGGCCTCAACCTTAGCTTGAGCGCTCATGCTTCATCTCACTACTAAGGTCATTGTCATGGCTGGACTTATCTCCTCATCACTACTTTCAGCCTCAACTTCTTCCTCTCCAGTCTCATCATCATTCACCTCTTCTTCGCTCTTGGTCACCTCTTCTTCGCTCTCGGTTTCATACACTCCTTCTCTAAGGATGATCACTCGGCGATTGGGACATTCGGAGGAAATGTGTCCTCTCGCATGGCATTTAAAGCACTCAATGTTTGATGAGAATTTTCTAGGTTGATTCGGGTTAGGGGTGAAGTTGTTTGTTTGTCTTAGTGGGGGATTGGTGGGATTATTTTTGGTGTAGGGTGTGTATGGCTTAGGGTTAGAGGTCACAACTTTGGAAGGTGGGATGCGTTTAGGGCCCTTTTGGTAGGCTTGGTCATGCGGGTAGGGTTTTCATGGTGTCTTGGTTAAGGAGGAATAAGGTTGAGAGGTACTCTTCTTCTTCTTGGTCGCCTCATGGGCTTCCACCTTCAATGCATAATGGAGCATCGATTGTAAATGCTCAAAGTCTCTCAACTCAAGTTTAGATCTAATTTTCTCATTGACTCCATTGAGAAACCTTGCCATGGTGATCTCTTCTTCCTCATCGGTCTCGATCTTGGTGACAAGGGACTCAAGTTCATTGTAATATTCGCCAACGGACCTTGCACCTTGCAACTTGTTTTGCAAGTCTCGCTTGTAATGCGAAGGCACAAACCTCTCTCGCATCACGCGTTTCATGTCTTCCCAAGTGTGTATGGAATGGTGTCACGACCCTACTATTTCAAGACCCGTGTGACACCTAGATTCCGCATCTAGGCTAGCCTTTTCTCGGCCCTTGACAATAATCTCCAAGAACCCTCGTATAACTTCGTCTCATGTGTGAATCACGACAAGACCCTGCATGAACTCGTATTCATCACTTAAGGCTTAGTCGAATCCAAGACTAACACCCAAGCCATTCTCTACTCTCACGCACACGCCCAACTAAGGCGAGGCCTCGATACTCTCGGCCATCGCCAAGGTCGCTCGTGCACTTCTTGTAGTAAAGGCTTCTCTTGTTCTCGACCATCAATCATACGAGGACAAGCAAAACTTCGTCGACTCTTTGACACATACTCGCTTGGCCTCTCGACTAGGCTCGCATGTGACTTTTAGTCGTGTTCCCCCATGTCTCGAGGCCACACCCTCTCGCTCCTCTCTCGGTCATGTTTGCCCTTATCATAAGGCAAGGAATTCATCCGCTCTCGGACCTTCTATATGGAACTTCCGCAGCAATGCTCGCTACTCGAATCCAACCTCGACCCTTTCTTAACTACGCACTACTAACTCTCAACTCGGACTTAGCTAGAAGTGGCCATCATAGCAAAGCCATCATGGTAGCGCATATTCCATAAAACGGAATGCTCGCTCGCACACCTATGTCGCATTTGCATAGGAAAAGCTCACTTAAACAAGCATACTCTTGTATCTTGCCCAGGGAAAGGTGGAGAGCTATCACACCCCGATAAGACTTCCCCTGACATAACTAATAAGGGATAATATGTCAAATCCATGCGCCTTCGGAGCGTCTCAGGGCCTATGTTAAGGCTAGGCTTGAACACCAAGGCCTAAACCTTAACACTCTCCCACACTTCATACTGTCGATGCCCTCATCGACTAGATCTCTATTCTCTAGGCTCTCCCACACTTCAATAACATCTTATTCTTTGTCACTCATTCTTTCTCTTCATTATCATTCTTTTCACTCTTTCTTTTTATCTTCATTAACACTTCAATAACATCTTTTATCAACACCTCAAAGTGCATCTCTACCACGACTCAAGCATTTCTGGCACATAGGCATGCCGTTCCTTCAAGCACACACCCATGCAGAAAATCACTTCTCCCCTCTAGGGTCTTATAAGTGATATTACATTTGCCCTTCTGGGCCAGCGCCTCTGCGCATTATACTCTACCCTTCTGGGCCAAGTGCCTCTGTGCATTATAACTCTGCCCCTCAAGGCCAATCGCCTCTGCGCATTATAATTTCTCCACCTGGCTCAAGTCCGTCTGAGCCGGTGAGTCTCATATGTATAGATAGTTTATCACTTACATATAACCATACCTCGCAATGCTTCATGTGTACTCACTTCGCGTCTTTATACTTATGCACTTCACGCGCATAGGTACTTGTTCCTCAAAGCCACATGCCACTTGTGCTTGAGATCTCATGTCTCATTTCCTCCCCCACTTCAATCATCGATGTCCTGATCGATCCATCTCCATGGGTTGACTTGCACTTCCTTACATTTATCAAGTATACAATGTAAGGCTTAGGACAATCCTTAAGGGATACTTCCTTATTAGATTTCTTTACTGTCGTAACTCGCTCAGTTCCCACCACCTGAATAAACCTTCCACATCACTTGGTTGTTATATTTAGACTCATGCTCGCATTACATACGACTTTGATTTCTGCATTCTATTAATCATTCCATGGACTAGGAACACTAGCCATCCATATTCTGGACTAGGAACTCTAGCTACCCATATCATGGACTAGGAACTCTAGCTACCCAAAGTATAGACTAGGAACTCAAGCTGCCCATCTGATACGATCCCAAGATGTATCACGCGACTACATGGACAAAAGCATCAATACATGGTAGAGCAGATGGAGTCCGATCATGGATCACAAAGGCTTGATGGAAACCTCTATGTCTTATGTTTATTGTGTCCAAATTTCAGGACGTTTGGACGAGTGGATAGTCCAAAAGATCAAGCCAACATTTTCGTTGACAGTAGTCCTACGCAGACAATGACTCATCCGGCCCTAACTGGCGTTGTACAAGTCCGAATCGTGCATTTGACCATGTTTTTGGAAACTTCAGGATGTTATCTTTTGTTTGGAACAAGTTTCAGCCCATTTGGCCAAGTGGTTTGAAATTTATTCAAGTCGACATTATGGTGCGCAGTGTATACGCGAGACAACATACGACCTGAGGTTTCGGCTCAAACCTTGGCCCGATGATGGAGAACTTGACATGGGCTGCTGGAATGTATTTAAATATATTTATATTTACTTTAATTAGTTAATTAAGTTAATTTCCTTAATTAGAACTCCTACATCTTATCAGATTAGGGTTTGCTTGTTATCGCTACTTAAGGAGCCGCTTGGCTTCATTATTAAGTTTGCTTTTATTTGATAATTTTAGAACTTTGTTTCTTCAATATCTGCCCATTGTTCAACGTGTTGAACACTTGTTCTTCTTGAGTCCGCAATACTTGAGTCGTATACAAGTAAATCCTTGGAATTGCATTATTGTGTCGTTTGTCTTAGTTTGATTCTCACCTAGTCGAGTCTAGACCTAAGAATCTGATACAAGATCCTTGACATGAAATTGACTGGAGCTCTTAGCATTCAGTTGGCGAGGTGGTCTACGTTCGCACGAGTCAAGTTAATTATTCTGCATCGAAATCCGTCTTTGAACAGGCTACGCATCCTACGCAACTAGGATTGTATCAGTTGGTAGCAGAGCTTAAGGTGTTCAAAGATCGGTAAGTAATCTTAATTGTTTTCAAGTTTTCTTTGTTGGAATCGGTTTCTTCTTCTCCTCCTTTCAAAAACCGATTTCCTTGTGTGCTTGGTTCGTTATGTGTGTGTCAGTGTCAAAATCATATTTCAATACATACCTATCGAAGTCCGATTTTAGTAAAAGAGGTCTCGTTGGTAAGATGTGTCTGTTAGGAATCCGAATCAAAAAGAATCAAGTGATTCGGATGCCGGAGTCAAAAGCTGCACCCGATTTACTAAACTGTGTTTTCTGTCAACAAAAGAGTCAAAAAAAAAGAAAAGAGAAATAGCAACATCATAAGAAGGTTGTATTCTATCAAACACAAAAAGAATTGAAGTGCTTGAAGCATAGCAAAAGAGAGACGAGCAAATTAAAGTTGAAGGTGCAATTGCATAATTAAAAATCGAACTGAAAGTTGGAATTGTTTGAGTCCTTTCGAGTCAATTTGAGCTCTCTTTGATTCCTTGAAATTGCCTTCTATTCTACTTGTTATTTGTTTAGTTGGTTGTTCTTGCAATTAATCAAGTACCAAGTGTCAACAATTGTTTTGAAGCTAGTTTTCTTTGAGAGTCTTCTTGGAAGCCCTTTTCTTGAACTCTTTAATCTCACTAAAACTTGAACAATTGTATGGATTTTTGAGTGAATTTTGTGAGAGCATTAGAGGGTTTAAACACGAGAGTAAACACGTGAGGGAGTGTTAGGATTAGTGCAATTTTACGCTTCTATTTGTGTTCTGACTTTTAGGAAATTTTAGATGACAAAAGGAGGACAGCCGGATGTGGTAGCCATGCTCACGACTCTCACCGAACAAATGAGGGTGAGAGATGAAAGGCAAGCGGCTACAAATGCCGAAGCAGCAGCAAGACTTGCGACCCTTGCGCCAATAAATTCGAATACTAGGGCGAGAGCAGAACCTACTAGGCTTGGGGCACTTGCGGCCAAAGTCAAATTAAGGGACAAGGTCGAGGAGCCACCTGATGGCGCGCCCTTTGTTCGCTACGCAAACCCTAAACGCGAGCCCTATGTGCGCACAACAGCAACCGAGCGCCAAACACGTTACACACTATGTTTCAAAGAGCATGAACATGCTAAAATGCTTTGTATTGAGCATCCTTTGAGTGTAAAAAGAAAGACAGAAGTGAATGAGAAGGAGCGACAAGAGAACTTATTCCACAACTCTTTGTAACATTGCAGAAAGGGCGTGTGTATTGACTATTGATAAGGAGAGATTGCGCGAATTATGTGAGCACTTTAGTAGTGCACAAGTTGAACCGTCCCATGTCGACGCATCCGAAGCCGTATCTTTTGCAATGGATGCCAGATGGGAATGAAATAAAAGTGACTAAGCAAGTCTTAGTGAGTTTCTCCATTGGAAAATACAAGGATGAGATCCTTTGTGATGTCGTCCCTATGTGAGCGAGTCACATATTACTTGGAAGATCGTGGCAGCTTGATATAGCGGCGAATCATGGGAGGAAAAACTGTTACAAGTTGGTGAAAGATGGAAAGAAATTCACCTTAGCTCCTTTGACACCAACCGATGTTTTTGAGCATCAGCAAAGGCTTGTTAAGTCCTATGCCGAGTTTGAGATCCATAGAGAAATAGAAAAGAAAGAGAGAGAGAGATTGAGTGCTAAAAAGAAAGAGATGAAAGGCAAGCGGCTACAAATGCCGAAGTAGCAGCAAGACTTGCGGCCCTTGTGCCAATAAATCTGAATCCTAGGGCGAGAGCAGAACCTACTAGGCTTGGGGCACTTGTGGCCAAAGTCAGATTAAGGGACAAGGCCGAGGAGCCACTTGATGGCGTGCCCTTTGTGCACTACGCAAACCCTAAGCGTGAGCCTTATGTGCGCACAGCAGCAACCGAGTGCCAAACACCTTACACACCATGTTTCGAAGAGCATGAAAATGCTAAAATGCTTTGTATTGATCATCCTTTGAGTGTAAAAAGAAAGACAAAAGTGAATGAGAGGGAGCGATGAGAGAACTTATTTCACACTCGTGGTGTGATTGACAAAAAGGGATGCTCAATCATAATTGACAACGGGAGCTGTACAAATTGTGTGAGTTGGTTAATGGTTCATAAGCTGGGTTTGCAAACCGTGAAACATCCAAAACCGTATCTCTTGTATTGGATGACGGATGGTGATGGGATCAAAGTTTAGCTGTGGCCACGGACCCACTACATATGTCATTGATCTAGGACCTCATGCCCTCACGGCTCCTTATCACCGCGAGCACTACCAAGCGCATCTTGTGGATACAGTGGCTGAATTTCAACGCCAAGTAGAGACAATTCTTTCAAGGTGTAGCCGGGTTGAGGTATCTCCTTCTCCCCCTCCTATCGGCCCTTCCTTGCCTTCCTCTCGCGCAAGAGATCTCTTTTGTACCACTTGCACGGGAAGGGGGCATTTGTGTGATGTTTTTCCGAACAATAGAGTGCCTTTGGAGTGTGTACCAAACAACCCGCGTGAGGAGAGTTTAGTGCCGATTGGTTCTAGTAGGGTTTCGGCCGAATCACCATCACTTGTTAAGGTTGAGTTGACTCCATTTGAGGAGAAGTTACTGGTTTTGGATGAGTCTACTTCAGATTGCCATAAGACAGTCGCTCATTGCCTTGCGTTGCAGTGCACATTTCAGTCCTTGGGTAGTGCCTTCTCCATCATTCCGAGGGTGCCTAGGCATAGATTTATGGACCCGTTTCTCCTTGGTTTTGGGCACATGGGCAGCGCACACTTCTTTCCATTTGAGGTGCCTTCAAGTGGCCTCACGGTCCCTCCCACTTCTAGGAGTTCGCACTTGGCCCGAGTCACCTCCTTGCCCCATCGTGGCCAATCCATGATTGTTCTTGGTTGTTTCCCATCCGCGCCTACTTATCTTCCCCGCGGAAGGCCTCCACCTTGGTCTATATTCCCCAAAAGGTGTAGTTTGAGGTTTCCGCGTGTATCCACAAGCTGTGAGCATGCCTTGACCTATTCGGCCGAGCAAGGGATTGAACCTCTAGATTCGAGGTCGAATCTCCTCCAAGGCGGAGGGGATGATATGAGCTTAAAGACTCTCACTCCACTTTCGGAACTGATAAGGCCCTAGCTCCTTTTGGAGGAGTTTAGCCGCTGATTTCTTGGAAGAAGCCGGATCTAGTCTCTTTCGGAGGTTGGTTTTTGATAGATGGATGGATGAACGGATAATATGAAGGAGTAAATGAGTAGTATGCAGCGGATGAAAATGGAGGAAAGGGAAAGGTGTATTTATGATTAACAAATCAGAACTTTGTTCTTAGCAAACCTCCTCAAGATGGACTTGAGTAACCCTGCTGAA
Source organism: Viola odorata (assembly GCA_963691705.1). NCBI lineage: Eukaryota > Viridiplantae > Streptophyta > Magnoliopsida > Malpighiales > Violaceae > Viola > Viola odorata. The sequence continues at coordinate 35,106,595 of OY829539.1, read as the reverse complement.
AAGAACTAAGGATCTCTAAGCTAATCCACCCTCTCACCACAATGATGAGCAACCCGAATTAGAGAAGATAGTGTGCTGGTTTGAAGAACTCTAATTAGCTAGCTAAGAGTTGGTCTACGCTGAAGTTTATCACAAAAACAAAGACAAAGTGCTGAAATGAATTCAATGCACTTTAAATACCTAAGCTTAAAAATAGAAGGGGTAAATACCCTTACACCCTTGGACAAAGGGGCTTGGCCTTGGCCTTGGCAGTAATTGATGATGGGCTTGGAAGATGGGCTTCGGCCAACTAGCTAAAGGACGCAAGGCTTGGGCAGGCGCAAGGGCTGATCCGCACGGCCTCATGGCTTCCTAGGGTTAGGCGTGGGATCGGTGCGGGGTTCTTCATAGGATGCGCGGGTTGCCCATGAGTCGCGAGCGGTGCTTATGGTGAAGGAGTTGGCATGCATGCAAGTCACCCATTTGTGCCTTGGTTCTAAGCTGCTCTCCTCGACCCTAAGGCTCTTCAATAGCACGGCTACCATTCCTTTGCTCCTAGTAAAGTATCCCGTGCTCGTGCTCGTCTCATCCCCTCCCCCTTTGAGTGGATTCGACCTCGAATCCATTGGCTGCTCCTCCTCAACTCCTTCGCTATCACCTACAAAATAAGGTGACAAGTCATTAATATTGAAAGTTGAGCTTACAGAACCAAAATAAATAGGGATATCGAGACGATAAGCATTGTTGCTGAATTTCTCCACAATGAGAAAAGGGCCATCTCCCCATTGAGTGGGAAAATGATCCTTCCTCAAATGCAACCAGACCCATTCGCCCACTTCAAAGGACTTGATTTGGCGTCCCGAGTTTCGTTTTTCCATTAGCTTGCTGTTCAAGGCTTCCATTCGCTCCTTGGCTTTCTCATGCAATTTCGCACCATGGCTGCTTTCTCCTCGCCATCTAAGCTTGCACAATCAGTGAGAAAAAGGGGCAGCAAGTCTATGGGGGTGTGAGGGTTAAACCCGTAGACTAGCTCAAAAGGAGAAAAACGAGTTGAAGAATGCATTGCGCGATTGTATGCAAATTCAATGAAAGGGATGCAATCGTCCCAAGACTTGGAATATTGCTGAATCATAACACGCAACATAGTGCCTAAAGTCCTATTAACTACTTCAGTTTGGCCATCCGTTTGAGGATGACACGAAGTGGAAAACAGCAACTTAGTTCCTAACTTTGCCCACAACACATGCCAAAAATGACTAAGGAATTTGCTATCCCTATCACTAACAATCGTGCGTGGCATGCCATGTAAATGACAAATTTCATGAAAGAAAAGAGAGGCAATGTGAGATGCATCATTTGTAGTGTGACAAGGAATAAAGTGTGCCATCTTAGAGAAGCTATCAACAACTACAAACAAGGAATCCTTTCCCCTTTTGGTTCGGGGCAGTCCAACCACAAAATCCATAGAGAGATCACACCATGGATGAGATGCAACCGGCAAAGGCATGTAAAGACCATGATTAATGCATTTAGACTTGGCACGTTTACAAGTAATACAAGCAGCCACAATATCAGCAACATGTTTCTTCATGTGAGGCCAAAAGAAATGCTCTCTAAGTGTGCTAAGTGTCTTATCTACCCCAAAGTGCCCCATTAGACCTCCCCCATGCGATTCTCGCATAAGTAACTCACGTGTACTACAACGAGGTATGCACAATCTACCTTTACGAAACAGAAAATCAGCATGTATCACAAATATTCCATGTGCACCATTAGAGCATTCAAGATAAGCATCCTTAAAGTCTAAATCAGCAGCATACAAAGAAGTGATGTGTGAGAAGCCTAAGAGGCGTGAATGGAGGGAAGTGAGAAGGGCATACCTACGGGATAGAGCATCCGCCACTACATTGTCCTTCCCTTTCAAATACTTGATGTGATAAGGGAAACGCTCGATAAATTCCATCCATGCTGCATGGCGCTTGTTGAGCTTCCCTTGTCCCTTGAGGTATTTGAGGCTAAGGTGGTCCGTGTGAACCACGAACTCCTTGGGCAGCAAGTAATGCTCCCACACGTTGAGAGCTCTCACAAGTGCGTATAACTCTCGGTCATACGTGCAGTAGTTTAGTTGAGCTCCTTTCAACTTCTCGCTGAAATAAGCCACCGGTTTCTTTTCTTGGACCAAAACAGCACCGATTCCCATCCCACTTGTGTCACACTCCACCTCGAAAGTCTTATCGAAGTTGGGGAGGATGAGGACCAGGCTGGAAGTCAGCTTGTCCTTGAGTGTGTTGAAGGCCACCTCTTGCTCTTTGCCCCAAAGGAAGGGCACATTATTTTTGGTGAGAGCATTGAGGGGGGCGGCGATGGTTGAGAAGTCTTTGACGAAATGGCGGTAGAATCCGGCCAGCCCGTGGAAGGAATGCACGTCTCCCAAGTTGGCTGGTGTAGGCCATTCAGCAATGGCCCTAATCTTCTCATTGTCTACCTTGAGGCCGAAGGTACCTACAATGAAGCCAAGGAAGTGCACTTCCTCCAAACAAAATTCACACTTGGATAACTTCGCGAAGAGTTGATTCTTGCGAAGGGTAAGAAAAATCTGGTGCAAATGGTCTAAATGGACTTCTAAACAGGTGCTATAAACCAATATATCATCAAAATAAACAACCACAAATTTGCATAAAAGGCCCAAGTACATGGTTCATTAGACGCATAAAAGTGCTAGGAGCATTTGTAAGACCAAAGGGCATAACAAGCCATTCATAAAGACCGAACTTGGTTTTAAAGGCTGTTTTCCACTGATCTTCCTCATGCATTCTAATTTGGTGATAGCCACTCACTAAGTCAATTTTAGAGAAGATTTTAGCACCACTTAACTCATCCAACATGTCATCCAAGCGAGGTATAGGGTGAGAGTACTTTACCGTGATTTTAGTGACTGAACGGCAGTCCATACACATGCGCCATCTTCCATCCTTCCTAGGCACGAGGATCACGGGGACAACACAAGGGGAGAGGCTCTCCCGAATGAAACCCTTGTCTAGAAGAGCGTCAATTTGCTGCTGAAGTTCATGTGTTTCTTTTGGATTGCAGCGGTATGTCGGGCGGTTTGGAAGAGTTGATCCGGGGAGGAAATCAATCCGGTGCTCAATTCCACGCACGGGTGGGAGGCCATTGGGGATTTCTTCCGGAAACACATCCTTGAAATCTAGCAAAAGAGGAGACATAAGAGGGGGGAAGGAAGGATTAGTGTTAGAAGCAATAAGCGAGTGTTCCTTAAATCTGATTAGGATGCAAGGCTTGCGCATGATAAGAGCATGCCTTACATCTCTACCTTTAGCAATTAAACTCACTTTGCTGCCTATTTTCACTCCACTCAAAGGCTCACTAACTTGCTTACTTTTGTCAAGTCGTGTGTTACCACTCAACTCACTCGCAAAGCTCACCTTTTTCTCTCCACTCGGCGCATGCTCGCTTTTTTCATGCCCGCTGTTTTTAACACTCTCACAACTGACATTCTTCTCTCCACTCCACACCTTTTGTGATTCAAGAGAAGATGTTATCTCAAAAGTGGCTGAAGCCTTTTCTAACGTCAGCTGGTCTTCGTACACTTGGCTAGGAGGAAGGGGTGGGATAATGAACTTGCTGCCAAGGTGCTCTAGCTTGAAAGTGTTGCGAAAACCATCTTGAATGGCCTTCCGATCAAATTGCCAAGGTCTGCCAAGGAGGAGATGGCTAGAGTGCATCGGTGCCACATCACATAAGCGCTCATCCGCGTATTTTCCAATCTGAACTGGAATGAGGACTTGCCGCTTGACCTTAACTGAACTCCCATCGTTGAACCAATTCAAGGAGTATGGCCTAGGGTGTTTGGAGGTGGGGAGACCCAAGGAGTGCACAAGGAGAGTGCTGGCCACATCCGCACAACTCCCATTGTCCACAATGATGGAGATTACCATTGCATTCGAAACCCCACGCGTATGGAACAAGTTCTCTCGCTGCTCAAGTACTTTATCATCTTCCTTTGCTGCCAAACTTAACGTACGCCTCACAACTAGGCATGTTGGCACGTCTACATAGGCATATCCAACCTCCTCTTCATTCGGATCATCATCAATATCCCATAAGTGACCGTGAGGTGGGGTTGTCTCCTCATCATCCTCACTTTCTAATTCTCCTCCCTCGCGAATCAAGATGACTCGCCTATTGGGACACTCGGCCTTCATATGGCCGCTGCCCCCACATTTGAAACACTTAATGCTTCTTGAAGGCGTTCTTTGGGCGTTTAAGGGTGGTTTTGGAGGGTAAGGTGGCTGATTTGTAGTGTTTGGGGTGGTGTTTGGCATGGTTATGAAGGGTGGTTTGGGGCTGTCATTGCTAGACTTAGAAGGGAAGGAAGGGGTCTGCCATTATTTTTGGAAAGGTGAAGGAGGGGTGTAGGGTGTTTTCGGCTTGGCAGTCACTTGTTTCTCGATTTTTAAGGCCAAATGGAACATCTCCTCCAATGTGTCGTACTTGTGGAAGTCTAGCTGATAGGAATTTTCCTTGTGTAGACCACTCATAAACCGAGCCATGGTGGCCTCCGTGGTCTCATTTATGCTTGCCCTCATCAACCAAGTCAACATCTCATGGTAGTAATCACTCACGGTACGGGGACCTTGATACAAACGTTGGAGACGTTGGTGCAAGTCACGGATGTAGTGTGGGGGCACAAACCGACGCCTCATTTTAGTCCTCAATTCCTCCCAAGTCTCAATAGGCGGGCTGCCCTCATTTCTCTTTATCAAACAAAGGCGATCACACCATTGTATTGCTAAGCCCGTGAACTCTACAATGGCCAATTTCAGCTTCTTTGTCTCAGAGTAGTTGTAACAAGCAAATTGCCTATCCACTTTGCTCTACCATTCATGAAAAGTATCCGGGTCATCCTTACCCTCGAAGGTAGGGATTGACAACTTGATACTCGAGAGGTTGTGATCCACTCTCTCCTCATTGTGCCTATAACCCCGCTGCTCGTATACCTCATCATGATCAAACCTTCGAGCGTTGTGAGCATGTTCATAGTGAGGTGGATGTTGCTGCCTAGGTTGCTCATAAAGGGGTGGGACATATGCATTCGCATGATGTAGGGGAACAACTAGGTGATTAGCTATTTGGAGTGGAGTTGGTGTACGCGGTTGTCTAGGGTTATGTGGTGGTGGTCCGGGTGGGGGGGGGGGGGGCTGATGTGGTGGCTGTCTCGTGTCAAGAGTGTGGGTGTAGGGCTGATTAGTTTGCACATGTGGCTGGCTAGGAGGATGAGTGATAAGGCCCTAGCTCCTTTTGGAGGAGTTTAGCCGCTGATTTCTTGGAAGAAGCCGGATCTAGTCTCTTTCGGAGGTTGGTTTTTGATAGATGGATGGATGAACGGATAATATGAAGGAGTATATGAGTAGTATGCAGCGGATGAACATGGAGGAAAAGGAACGGTGTATTTATGATTAACAAATCAGAACTTGGTTCTTAGCAAACCCCCTCAAGATAGACTTGAGTAACCTTGCTGAAAAGAACAAAGGATCTCTAATCAATTCAGCCCTCTCATCAAAAGAGATGAGCAACCCGAATTGGAGAAGATAGTGTGCTGGTTTTAAGAACCCTAATTAGCTAGCTAAGAGTTGGTCTAGGCTGAAGTTTATCACAAAAACAAAGACAAAGTGCTGAAATGAATTCAATGCACTTTAAATACCTAAGCTTAAAAATAGAAGGGGTAAATACCCTTACACCCTTGGACAAAGGGGCTTGGTCTTGGCCTTGGCAGCAATTGATGATGGGCTTGGAAGATGGGCTTTGGCCAACCAGCTAAGGACGCAAGGCTTGGGCAGGCGCAAGGGCTGATCTGCACGGCCTCATGGCTTCCGAGGGTTAGGCGCGGGATCGGTGCGGGGTTCTTCATAGGATGCGCGGGCTGCCCATGAGTCGGGAGCGGTGCTTATGGCGAAGGAGTTGGCGTGCAAGCAAGTCACCCATTTGTGCCTTGGTTCCAAGCTGCTCTCCTCGGCCCTAAGGCTCCTCAATAGCACGGCTACCATTCCTTTGCTTCTAGTGAAGTATCCCATGCTCGTGCTCGTATCATCCCCTCCCCCTTTGAGTGGATTCGACCTCGAATCCAATGGCTGCTCCTCCTCAACTCCTTCGGTATCACCTACAAAATAAGGTGACAAGTCATTAATATTGAAAGTTGAGCTTATGGAACCAAAAGAAATAGGGATATCGAGACGATAAGCATTGTCACTGAATTTCTCCATAATGAGAAAAGGTCCATCTCCTCGTTGGCTAAGCTTTCCCTTGCGTTGAGAGGGGAAACGATCCTTTCTCAAATGCAACCAGACCCATTCACCCACTTCAAAGGACTTGATGTGGCGACCCGAGTTGCGTTTTTCCCTTAGTTTGTTGTTCAAGTCTTCCATTCGCTCCTTGGCTTTCTCATGCAATTTTCGGACCATGGCTGCTTTCTCCTCGCCATCTAAGCTTGCACAATCAGTGAGAGAGAGAGGCAGCAAGTCTATGGGGGTAAGCGGGTTAAACCCGTAGACTAGCTCAAAAGGAGAAAAGCGAGTTGAAGAATGCATTGCGCGATTGTAAGCAAATTCAATAAAAGGGATACAATCGTCCCAAGACTTGGAATATTGCTGAATCATAACACGCAACATCGTGCCTAACGTCCTATTAACTACTTCAGTTTGGCCATCCGTTTGAGGATGACACGAAGTGGAAAACAGCAACTTAGTTCCCAACTTTGCCCACAACACACGCCAAAAATGACTAAGGAATTTGCTATCCCTATCACTAACAATCGTGCGTGGCATGCCATGTAAACGAACAATTTCATGAAAGAAAAGAGAGGCAATGTGAGATGCATCATTTGTAGTGTGACAAGGAATAAAGTGTGCCATTTTAGAGAAACGATCAACAACTACAAACAACGAATCCTTCCCCTTTTTGGTTCGGGGCAGCCCAACCACAAAATCCATAGAGAGATCACACCATGGATGAGATGCAACCGGCAAAGGCATGTAAAGACCATGATTAATGCATTTAGACTTGGCACGTTTACAAGTAATACAAGCAGCCACAATATCAGCAACATGTTTCTTCATGTGAGGCCAAAAGAAGTGCTCTTTAAGTGTGCTAAGAGTCTTATCTACCCCAAAGTGCCCCATTAGACCTCCCCCATGCGATTCTCTCATAAGTAACTCACGTGTACTACAACGAGGTATGCACAATCTACCTTTACGAAACAGAAAATCAGCATGTAGCACAAATATTCCACGTGCACCATTAGAGCATTCAAGATAAGCATCCTTAAAGTCTAAATCAGCAGCATACAAAGAAGTGATGTGTGTGAAGCCTAAAAGGCGTGAATGGAGGGAAGTGAGAAGGGCATACCTACGGGATAGAGCATTCGCCACGACATTGTCCTTCCCTTTCAAATACTTGATGTGATAAGGGAAACGCTCAATAAATTCCATCCATGCTGCATGGCGCTTGTTGAGCTTCCCTTGTCCCTTGAGGTATTTGAGGCTAAGGTGGTCCGTGTGAACCACGAACTCCTTGGGCAGCAAGTAATGCTCCCACACGTTGAGAGCTCTCACAAGTGCGTATAACTCTCGGTCATACGTGCAGTAGTTTAGTTGCGCTCCTTTCAACTTCTCGCTAAAATAAGCCACCGGTTTCTTTTCTTGGACCAAAACAGCACCGATTCCTATTCCACTTGCGTCACACTACACCTCGAATGTCTTATCGAAGTTGGGGAGGGTGAGGACCGGGCTGGAAGTCAGCCTGTCCTTGAGTGTGTTGAAGGCCACCTCTTGCTCTTTGCCCCAAATGAAGGGCACATTCTTTTTGGTGAGAGCATTGAGGGGGGCGGCGATCGTGGAGAAGTCTTTGACGAAACGGCGGTAGAACCCGGCCAGCCCGTGGAAGGAACGAACGTCTCCCAAGTTTGCTGGTGTTGGCCATTCAGCAATGGCCCTAACCTTCTCATTGTCTACCTTGAGGCCGAAGGTACCTACAATGAAGCCAAGGAAGTGCACTTCCTCCAAACAGAATTCGCACTTGGATAACTTCGCGAAGAGTTGATTCTTGCGAAGGGTAAGAAAAATCTGGTGCAAATGGTCTAAATGGACTTCTAAACAAGTGCTATAAACCAATATGTCATCAAAATAAACAACCACAAATTTGCCGATAAAAGGCCTAAGTACATGGTTCATTAGACGCATAAAAGTGCTAGGAGCATTTGTAAGACCAAAGGGCATAACAAGCCATTCATAAAGACCGAACTTAGTTTTAAAGGCTGTTTTCCACTGATCTTCCTCATGCATTCTAATTTGGTGATAGCCACTCACTAAGTCAATCTTAGAGAAGATTTTAGCACCACTTAACTCATACAACATGTCATCCAAGCGAGGAATGGGGTGAGAGTACTTTACCGTGATTTTATTGACTGAACGGCAGTCCATACACATGCGCCAACTTCCATCCTTCTTAGGCACGAGGATCACGGGGACAGCACAAGGGGAGAGGCTCTCCCGAATGAAACCCTTGTCTAGAAGAGCGTCAATTTGCTGCTGAAGTTCATGTGTTTCTTTCGGATTGCAGCGGTATGCCGGCCGGTTTGGGAGTGTTGATCCGGGGAGGAAATCAATCTGGTGCTCAATTCCACGCACGGGTGGGAGGCCATTGGGGATTTCGTCCGGAAACACATCCTTGAAATCTAGCAAAAGAGGAGACATAAGAGTAGGAAAGGAAGGATTAGTGTCAGAAACAATAAGCGAGTGTTCCTTAAATCTGATTAGGATGCAAGGCTTGCGCATGATAAGCGCATGCCTTACATCTCTACCTTTAGCAATTAAACTCACTTTGCTGCCTATTTTTACTCCACTCGAAGGCTCACCAACTTGCTTACTTTTGTCAAGTCGTGTGTTACCACTCAACTCACTCACACAGCTCACATTTTTCTCTCCACTCAGCGCATGCCCGCTTTTTTCATGCCCGCTGTTTTTAACACTCTCACAACTGACATTCTTCTCTCCACTCCACACCTTTTGTGATCCAAGAGAAGATGTTATCTCAAAAGTGGCTGAAGCATTTTCTAACTTCAGCTGATCTTCGTACACTTGGCTAGGAGGAAGGGGTGGGATAATGAACTTGCTGCCACGGTGTTCTAGCTTGTAAGTGTTGCGAAAACCATCGTGAATGGCCTTCCGATCGAATTGCCAAGGTCTTCCAAGGAGGAGATGGCTAGAATGCATCGGTGCCACATCACATAAGCGCTCATTCATGTATTTTCCAATCTGAAGTGGAATGAGGACTTGCCGCTTGACCTTAACTGAACTCCCATCGTTGAACCAATTCAAGGAGTATGGCCTAGGGTGTTTGGAGGTGGGGAGACCCAAGGAGTGCACAAGGAGAGTGCTGGCCACATCCGTACAACTCCCATTGTCTACAATGATGGAGATTACCATTCCATTCGAAACCCCTCGCGTATGGAATAAGTTCTCTCGCTGCTCAAGCACTTTATCATCTTCCTTTGCTGCCACGCTTAATGTGCGCCTCACAACTAGGCATGTTGGCACGTCTACATAGGCATATCCAGCCTCCTCTTCATTCGGATCATCATCAACATCCCATAAGTGACCGTGAGGTGGGGCTGTCTCCTCATCATCCTCACTCTCTAATTCTCCTCCCTCGCGAATCAAGATGACTCGCCTATTGGGACACTCGGCCTTCATATGGCCGCTGCCCCCACATTTGAAGCACTTAATGCTTCTAGAAGGCGTTCTTAGGCTGTTTAAGGGTGGTTTTTGAGGGTAAGGTGGCTGAGTTGTCGTGTTTGGGGTGGTGTTTGGCTTGGATGTGAAGGGTGGTTTGGGGCTGTCATTGGTAGACTTAGAAGGGAAGGATGGGGTCTGCCATGCTTTTTGGAAAGGTGAAGGAGAGGTGTAGGGTGTTTTCGGCTTGGCAGCCACTTGTTTCTCGATTTTTAAGGCCAAATGGAACATCTCCTCCAATGTGTCGTACTTGTGGAAGTCTAGCTGATAGGAAATTTCCTTGTGTAGACCACTCATAAAACGAGCCATGGTGGCTTCCGTGGTCTCATTTGTGCTTGCCCTCATCAAACAAGTCAACATCTCGTGGTAGTAGTCACTCACGGTACGGGGACCTTGATACAACCGTTGGAGACGCTGGTGCAAGTCACGGATGTAGTGCGGGGGCACAAATCGATGCCTCATTTCAGTCCTCAACTCCTCCCAAGTCTCAATAGGCGGGCTGCCCTCATTTCTCTTAATCAAACAAAGGCGATCCCACCATTGTATCGCTAAGCCCGTGAACTCTACAATGGCCAATTTCAGCTTCTTTGTCTCGGAGTAGTTGTAACAAGCAAATTGCCTATCCACCTTGTTCTCCCATTCATGAAAAGTATCCGGGTCAGCCTTACCCTCGAAGGTAGGGATTGACAACTTGATACTCGAGAGGTTGTGATCCACTCTCTCCTCATTGTGCCTATAACCCCGCTGCTCGTGTACCTCATCATGATCAAACCTTCGAGGGCTCAACTTCTGTTTTGGAGAAGATGAACGGAATGGAGCTGAAACCGGATCTAGTCCTCTTGTGAGAGGTTGGTTGCTGGTTTGGATGAACGAATGAAGGTGTTTAATGGAGTTACTTGTAGCGGCTTGATGGATGTATGGTAGTTATGGCATGGATTGAACATAATAGGAACTCAACTAATTAGAAAACCCTCTTGATATTAAACCAAGCAACCTTTCTACAAACTAGTTAAGGATCTCTCTTTTCTGATTTAAGAACAAAGCTCAAGAGCTTAATTACAAGAAGAGATGGAAGATAAACAATGGTTTTCAGCCCTATTGGCTCCGGTCACCAAGAACCCTAAGTTACCTAGGTTATACTACTGATTTGGCCAAAGAGAATATCATCAAAATCAAAGGCAAGCTATAAAAGAGGCTATCTCCTTCTATTTATAGCTTGAGAATTATTACATGAGAAAACCCTAAATAACCCTTCGTTTAAACCTAGGAAGGCCGGCTGACTAGATCACCAAAATAGTCCCTAATGTGCTAGTTTTCACCGTGAGATCCAAGGCTAGTCCGGGCAAGGCATAAGGATGAGTTGGAGCCATTAAGCTCATATCATCCCATCCCCCTTTGAAGAGATTCGTCCTCGAATCTAAGCTTTGGAGGGTGTGGGGTTCCAAAAGTGGAGTGAGAGTTTTCAAGCTCGTATCATCCCCTCCCCCTTTGAGGAGATTCGACCTCGAATCTATAGGGTCCATCCCTTGCAAGGCCAAACGGGTCAAGGCATGCTCATAGCTTGTGGATACACACGGAACCCTCCAACGACAACTCTCGGTGAATATAGGCCAAGGTGGAGGCCTTCCTCGGGGAAGACATGTAGGTGCGGGCAGAAAACAACCAAGAACAATCAAGGATTGGCCATAAGGGTGCAAGGAGGTGGCTCGGGCCAAGTGCGAACTCCTAGAAGTGGGAGGGACCGTGAGGCCACTTGAAGGCACCTCAAATGGGAAGAAGTGTGCACTGCCAATCTGCCCAAAAGCAAGGAGAAACGGATCCACAATTCTATGTATAGGCACCCTCGGAATGATGGAGAAGGCACTACTCACGGACTGAAATTTGCGCTGCAATGCAAGGCAATGAGCGGCTGTCTTATGGCAATCTGAAGTAGACTCATCCGAAACTAGTAACTTCTCCTCAAATGGAGTCAACTCAACCTCCACAAGTGATGGTGATTCGGTCGAAACCTTACTAGAACCAAGCGGCACTAAACTCTCCTTATGCGGGCTGTTTGGTACACACTCAACCCGGCTGGACCTTGCAATAATTGCCTCTACTTGGCGTTGAAATTCAGCCACCGCATCCACAAGATGCGCTTGGTAGTTGATGCGAATCCACGCATCCAACTACCGTTACCACCAGCTGGTCCCATGACTCGAGCCAGAGCTAGAAAGCTTCAAGACCGTTTGTCATCTCTCATTCACAAGGAGCTGGAATGTGAGAGGACAAGTGAGGAAGCTGCACTTAGAGAGAAGACACCAAGAGTTGTGAATCTCCTTATATTCACAATGCCCGAAGATGATTCAGCCAGAAACGGCACTTGACCGTTTGTCACCAAAACGGCTCTTGTCCGATTCATTCAAAACGGCTCTTGTCCGTTTCGCTTAAATCGGCACCTGACCGTTTCACTCAGCCATTGCCGTTTCACTCATCTGTCTCGCGTGCCGATTGCTCAAAACGGCTCCTGCCCGTTTCGCGTGCCCAGAAGCGCGCGTTGACTGAAGTTCAAGTTGTTGACTTTAATTATTTTAGCTTAATTAGTTAATTAGACAGTTTTAATTAGTTAAGTTATCTTCCTATTTTGGAAGTCCTACTTCTATTCCTATTTGGTTTACTATTAGGGTTTGTTTGTAACCTATATAAGGAACCACTTGGCCACTTTATTAAGTTGGTTGTTATTTGATAAATTGAGTTAATCTCTTCAATCTCCGCCCCTTGTTCAAGTTGGTTGAACCTTGTTCTTCTTGAGTCCGCAATACTTGAGTCGTATACAAGTAAATCTTGGAATTGCATCCTACTTGTTGTTTATCTTCTTGTTCGGACTTTGGTTGGCTGGAGCTTAGCGTTCAGCAGGTCTTAGTTGTGCAAGTTTATCATTCACAAGGACCCTCTCTTGTTCGGATTTTGGTTGGCTGGAGCTTAGCGTTCAGCAGGTCTTAATTGTGCAAGTGAGTTCTATCTATTCTATCTATTCCGCAGGAAATCCATCTTTGAACAAAGATCAAAATTGGTGCTACGCATCCTAAGGAACCAGGATCGTATCAGTTGGTAGCGGAGCTTAAGGCGTTCAAAGATTGGTAAGTATCTTCAATTGTTTCAAGTTTTCTTTGTTGAAATCGGTATTCTCTTTCTACTCCATTCTAAAACCGATTTCTTTGCTGTGCTTGGTTAGTTACTTGAATACAATTGGTTGTGTTTCGTTCCAGTTTGTTGTGTTGAAATTCGCTAAATTACTTGCGTTTTCTACCCACAAGAAGGTCACAAAATACAAGAGAAAATTTTGTTCAGTATCAGTAACTTCAGTTGTCGAATTTGTATTCATATATATAGCGACTGAAGTTCGATTTTAGTAATTGTGGTTTCGTTGGAAAGCTGAATCTGTTGGGCTTCCGAATCAAAAAGAATCGGTCGATTCGGAGTTCAGAGTAAAAAGTTCTGATCAAAACACTGAATTGTGTTTTGCTGTCAAAAAAAAAAAAAACAACAGGGAAATTTCCCAAAGAAAAGAAAGGGATCCGATCCTGCAAATACGAAAATATATAGAAGTATTTGCTCCATAAAAACCAGATTTATCAAGGAATTAAATTGCACTGCGATTGGGTATTACAATCATAACTGAAATTGAACTTGTTTGAGTCCTTTCGAGTCAATTTTGAGCTTTCTTTGATTCCTTGAAATTGCCTTCTACTCTACTTGCTATTTGTTTGATTGGTTGTTCTTGCAATTACTCAAATATCAAGTGTCACAATTCTTTTCCGTGCTAGTTTTCTTTGAGAGTCTTCTTGGAAGCTTTTCTTCGGATTCTTGAGTCTCACTAACACTTGAACATTGCAGGGAATTTTGAGAGATTTTGTGAGATTATTAGAGTGATTAAACACGAGAGTAAACACGTGAGGGAGTGCTAGGTTAGTGCAATTTTACGTTTTCTTTGGTGTTGTGAATTTCAGGAAAAGTAAAAGATGTCTTAAGAGGGAGTACAACAACCCGATCTATCGGCTATACTAGCCATAATGACGGAACAGCTCCGAACATTGAATGAACGGCAATTAACTGCAAATGAGCGGCAGCTAACTACCGATGCAAGGCTAGCTAAGGTGGAAGCGTTAGGTACCATTAATCCAGTTCCTATATCCGCGAATAACCAACGTGATGGCCGTTTGTCTGATCTGTCCGAAGAAGATGACAACGCCCGTCGACCACGTGATGAGAATCGTCGGCCTAATCTTGCTTTGGTCCCTCCGAGGTGACTTGCCAGACGTGGTCCACAAGTACCATATTCTGATTAGGAAGGAGAACCTGATGGGGGAGAAGGCTGGATAAATACAAGGGATGGACAGAGGAGGGAGAGACGAGACCGTCGTGATGGTAGGAGAGAACGGGAGGATGACCGTTTGGATGCTAATCTAAACAGCATCAAAATGAAAATACCTCCGTTTGAGGGTACTGACGACCCTGATGCATACTTAACTTGGAAAAGGAAAGTAGATGCTATCTTCTTATGTCACAATTATTCGGAAGGTAAAAAGGTTCAGATCGCCGCAGTCGAATTCTGTGGGTATGCTAGTCATTGGTGGGAACAGTTCAATCGGAAAAGGGCAGCTGTCTTAGCTGGTCCGATTGCTAATTGGGAAGAGATGAAGCAGGCGATGAGACAACGGTTTGTCCCTGCCCACTTTCACCGTGAGCTTCATCAACGGCTTCAAACCTTGAAGCAAGGCAGCAAGGGAGTTGGAGCATACTTTAATGAGATGGGAATTGCTTTGGCTCAAGCGAAGATTACTGAAGAAACTGAGGTAACTATGGCTCGGTTTCTTGCTGGTTTGAATGCAGACGTTGCCGATGCATTGGAACTGACACAATATAACACTATTGAGGAGATGCTTCATATGGCTCAAAAGATTGAAAAACATAGGAAAACTAGGAGTTCCTATAAGACTACTGGGTTGACACCTTGGAAGAAGACGTCTTGGAATAAGGATGACAAAACGGCCCCTGCAGTTTTGAAGGGATCTGCCAGTGCTGTTGTTCCTTCTAAAACGGCAACTACCAAACCTTATACTCCACCAGTGGATCGGCCAGCTACTAAGGAGATTGTTTGTTTTAAGTGTAACGGCCGAGGGCATAAGAAATCGGAATGCCCTAACAAAAGAGTATTTATCATCAGGCCGAATGGAGAGGAGGAATCGGATGATGAGCGGGAAGAATCGGAATCGGGAAATGCCGATGTCGATTCAGATGTTGACCGACAGGAAGGAGAGCAGGTGAACTTGCTTGTTGTGCGTCGGAACCTCAACGTACAAACCACAGAAGAAGTCTGTGATGAGGAGCAACGGACCAATCTGTTTCATACCCGAGGCGTGATAGACAAGAAAGGTTATTCCATTATCATTGATAACGGCAGTTGCACCAACTGTGCGAGTTGGTTGATGGTTGATAAACTGAATTTACCAACAGTAAAGCATCCGAAACCATATCTTCTACATTGGATGACGGATGACAACGGTATTAAGGTAACCAAACAGGTACTTGCAAAGTTCAGAATCGGCAAGTACTATGATGAAGTTCTCTGTGATGTTGTGCCGATGCAAGCGAGCCATATCATCCTTGGCCGACCGTGGCAGTTTGACCGAGCGGCAAATCATGAGGGAAGGAGAAATCTTTACAAGATAGAAAAGGATGGTCAAAATTTCACCTTGGCACCGTTAACACAAGCTGAAGTGTTTAAAGATCAGCAATGGCTTGCTAAGTCACATGCTGAATATGAAATCGCGAAACAGCTTGAGAGAGAAAAAGAAGGTTTGAGTGTGAATAACATTGAGAGCCAAACTGAGAGTGTGAGCTTTCAACATTCGCATGAAAAGAGTAAGCATGCAGAGGGTGAGTGTGAGCGAGAAAAACATTCGCATGAAAACAACAAGCATGCAGAGGGAGAGAGTAAACATTCGCACGAAAATAGTAAGCGTGCTGAGAGTGGCATTGAGAGAAAAGGAGAGGCAAATAAAAAGAAATTGAGTGTATATGCCAAAGGGAGTGCAGTGAGGAAAGCACTGATTTCGTACAAACACGGTTTTGGCGAAAGCCGTCCCTTCCTTCTAATCCGTTTTCGCTCTTACTGTTTGCTATCTGATGAAACGGATCGTGCACATGCCGTTCCGATTGGAATTTCTTCTCTCTTGCAGGAATTTGACGATGTTCTACCCGAAGAGATACCGCCTGGCCTACCTCCGTTTCGCGGCATAGAACATCAGATTGACTTTGTCCCTCGATCGGCAATTCCACATCGGCCAGCTTACCGATCCAATGCTGAGGAGACAAAGGAACTGCAACGGCAAGTGGACGATTTGCTTGCGCGTGGGTACGTTCGGGAGAGCCTGTCTCCATGTGCCGTTCCTGTCATTCTAGTCCCAAAGAAAGACGGCACTTGGAGAATGTGCGTTGATTGCTGAGCAGTCAACAAAATCACTGTAAAGTATCGCCACCCTATTCCTCGATTAGATGACATGTTAGATGAATTAAGTGGTAGTAAATTATTTTCTAAAATTGATTTAATGAGTGGTTACCACCAAATTCGCATGAAAGAAGGGGATGAGTGGAAAACTGCTTTCAAAACTAAGTATGGTTTGTATGAGTGGATGGTTATGCTGTTTGGTTTAACTAATGCCCCTAGCACCTTTATGAGGTTAATGAACCATGTACTTCGGCACTTAATTGGCAGATTTGTTGTAGTTTATTTCGATGACATTTTAGTCTATAGCAAATCTTTTGATGAGCATGTTTTACATCTTAGGGAGGTTTTTCTAACACTTCGTGAACAGGTATTATATGCTAAACCTAGTAAGTGTTCATTCGCAATGGAACAAGTTGGTTTTCTTGGTTTTATTGTGAGTGCAGATGGCGTTAAAGTGGATGAAGAGAAAATCAGCGCGATTCAGGAGTGGCCGACGCCGAAGTCCGTTAGTGATGTGCGATCATTCCATGGCTTGGCGAGCTTCTATCGGCGATTTGTCAAAGACTTTAGCACCATCGCTGTTCCTCTGAATGAATTAACTAAGAAGAGTGTTATTTTCAGGTGGGATCAGCAACAAGAAGAGGCGTTTGCTACCCTCAAGGATCGGCTCTGTGCCGCTCCCGTCCTAGCACTGCCCGACTTCAGCAAGGCGTTTGAGATAGAGTGTGATGCCAGCGGGTTAGGAATCGGCGCCGTTCTGATGCAAGAGAAACGTCCGATTGCCTATTTCAGTGAAAAGCTCAAGGATGCTCAACTCCGATATCCTACCTATGACAAGGAGTTCTATGCTCTTGTCAGAGCGTTGGAAACATGGCAACACTACTTAATGCCGAGAGAGTTTATCATCCACACAGACCATTTGAGCTTGAAATACCTAAAGGGTCAAGGGAAGCTGAATCGGCGACATGCCGTTTGGATGGAATTCATTGAAGCCTTCCCTTACCACATTCAGTACAAGCAAGGTAAAGAGAATGTTGTTGCCGATGCACTATCTCGAAGGTACGTGCTCATTACTTCTCTAAATGCCAAATTACTTGGATTTTCACATATTATAGAACTCTATGCTGCCGATTCTGATTTTGGTGATATTTATATGCATGGCGTTTCTATTTCTGGTTCTAAATTCTTTAAACAAGAGGGATATTTATTTAAAGGTAAACACTTGTGTATTCCTCATTGTTCTCTTCGTGAATTACTGGTGCATGAAGCCCATAGTGGTGGTTTAATGGGTCACTTTGGCGTGACTAAAACTTTGGATGTATTGCATGATCATTTTTACTGGCCTCACATGAAGCGTGATGTTGAGCGCATTATTGCTAGCTGTTTAATATGTCGTAGAGCCAAGTCTAAATCGGCTGGTCATGGAGAATACATGCCGTTACCTGTTCCTTCTCACCCTTGGACCGATTTATCTATGGATTTTGTGGTCGGATTGCCTAGGTCTAAGAACGGAAAGGATAGTATTTTTGTTGTAGTGGACAGATTTTCGAAGATGTCCCACTTTATACCATGTTCTACTACTTCTGATGCCACTCAGATTGCTGATTTATTCTTTCGTGAGGTAGTTCGTTTGCATGGTATCCCTTTGACGATTGTGAGTGATAGAGATACTAAGTTTCTTAGTCATTTTTGGCGTGTCTTATGGAAGAAGCTTGGTACTAAGTTATTGTATTCTACATCTTATCACCCACAAACGGATGGTCAAACAGAGGTGGTAAATCGGACTCTTGGCTCCCTTTTACGCACCCTAGTTCATAAGCATGTTTCTACTTGGGTTGATCATTTACCGTTTATTGAATTTGCTTACAACCGTGCTGTTCATTCTACTACTCATTACTCGCCGTTTGAACTAGTGTATGGATTTAATCCTAGAACTGTTTTGGATTTAACTCCTTTTCCTTTAAGTGATGTTGTGAGTTTAGATGGTGCCCAGAAGGCTGATTTTGTCAAGCAATTGCATGCTAAGGCAAAGCAGAACATTGAGCGCATGAATGAGAAACTGATGCTGAAACGGAACGATGGCCGACGGCTAGTGACGTTCCAGGTTGGCGATTGGGTTTGGTTGCATATGCGCAAGGAGCGTTTTCCTGCCCAACGCCGCGGTAAGCTATCTCCTAGAGGCGATGGACCGTTCCAGATTGTCGAGAAGATCAACAACAATGCTTATAAACTGGCGTTGCCGAATGACGAGTATGGACTTTCAGCTGATGCCGATTCGGATTCGAGGGCGAATCCTTCCGAAGGGGGAGGGAATGATGCGAATCCACGCATCCAACTACCATTACCACCAGCTGGTCCCATGACTCGAGCCAGAGCTAGAAAGCTTCAAGACCGTTTGTCATCTCTCATTCACAAGGAGCTGGAATGTGAGAGGACAAGTGAGGAAGCTGCACTTAGAGAGAAGACACCAAGAGTTGTGAATCTCCTTATATTCACAATGCCCGAAGATGATTATACCAGAAACGGCACTTGACCGTTTGTCACCAAAACGGCTCTTGTCCGATTCATTCAAAACGGCTCTTGTCCGTTTCGCTTAAATCGGCACCTGACCGTTTCACTCAGCCATTGCCGTTTCACTCATCTGTCTCGCGTGCCGATTGCTCAAAACGGCTCCTGCCCGTTTTACGTGCCCAGAAGCGCGCGTTGACTGAAGTTCAAGTTGTTGACTTTAATTATTTTAGCTTAATTAGTTAATTAGACAGTTTTAATTAGTTAAGTTATCTTCCTATTTTGGAAGTCCTACTTCTATTCCTATTTGGTTTACTATTAGGGTTTGTTTGTAACCTATATAAGGAACCACTTGGCCACTTTATTAAGTTGGCTGTTATTTGATAAATTGAGTTAATCTCTTCAATCTCCGCCCCTTGTTCAAGTTGGTTGAACCTTGTTCTTCTTGAGTCCGCAATACTTGAGTCGTATACAAGTAAATCTTGGAATTGCATCCTACTTGTTGTTTATCTTCTTGTTCGGACTTTGGTTGGCTGGAGCTTAGCGTTCAGCAGGTCTTAGTTGTGCAAGTTTATCATTCACAAGGACCCTCTCTTGTTCAGATTTTGGTTGGCTGGAGCTTAGCGTTCAGCAGGTCTTAATTGTGCAAGTGAGTTCTATCTATTCTATCTATTCCGCAGGAAATCCATCTTTGAACAAAGATCAAAATTGGTGCTACGCATCCTAAGGAACCAGGATCGTATCAGTAGTGCTCGATGTGATAAGGAGCCGTGAGGGCATGAGGTCCTCGATCCATGACATATGTAGTGGGTTCGTGGCCATAGCTAGGAGTGGGAGGAACCGATTGGTAAGTAGGAGGAGGCGGTGTCCAACGGTCAAGGTGGGGGGGCTGCTCAACATGATACCAAGATGCGTGGC
Organism: Viola odorata; assembly: GCA_963691705.1. Taxonomy (NCBI): domain Eukaryota; kingdom Viridiplantae; phylum Streptophyta; class Magnoliopsida; order Malpighiales; family Violaceae; genus Viola; species Viola odorata. The sequence goes on along the minus strand of OY829539.1, from coordinate 35,086,894 downwards.
TAGTAGGAGCAACCCTCAAATGCGGCGGCACGTAGGAAGACATAGAAAAATTCCTACAAAAGGAACACAAAAACAGTAGATAGAAAACAAGGGGTTAAGCTCTCCCTCACGTGTTTCACGCTCGTGTTTGTCACTCTTTTCTCTCACACTCTTATCTCAATCGCAAACCAGTCACCAAAGCTAGAAAGACTCGAAGAATCAACTAGGGTTTAAGGAATGCAAGAGAACCAAGGTAAGAAAGAAAGGCAAGGAAAGCCGCACTATTGCCCAAGGAAAAATGGATTTAATTTGGGAAGTAAATGGACTTAGAGAAGAGTAGGAACGTGTGGAAACAAAGAAGAAAACAGCAAAACACAAGCTACTCAAGAAGAAAAGAAAGACTCAAAACTGAAATTTCGAGTGCAAACTGCGCACTGATTTTGAATTGGCTAGAAGTATGTGAAACCAACAGAATTAGGAGAAGTGTACAACATAAGAGTTGTTCCCCTCAGACTGAAGTTTAATCTGTCAAAATTTCAGAAGTTTTTGAGGGCAAATACCCTCTCAAAAGGGAAAAAGCCGAAACTATTCAAAAGGAAAAATTCGAAAAAGAAAATCCGAATTGGAATGCACAAATTGAAAGCCGAAACTTGTGTTCTTCCACAAGGACACTTCAAAAACAATGTAATTCACTTCAAATGCATACACACAAGTAGTCTCTTGATTATGACTCAATTGCTTCACTCTACTTTTTTTTTTTTTTGAGTGTTAGGAACTTGATCACTTTTTTTTTTTGTTTTTTTTTTTGATCTTTCTTTTAGTTCCTTGCTCTTTTCTTTTCTATTTTTGCAATGAGTGAAGAAAGCTCACTTGTATGACATGTATCCTTGAAAGAAGAAGAAGTGAAAGACAAGTAGTTTTGCTCTTGAAAATATTTTCACTAAAAGCCAAAAGTGATGTGGCAAGTGAAAGTGATGTGTCCAAAAGTGTGTGGATGACAAGGCAAGTGACAAGGCAAGTGATGTGGCTGTGTATGACAAGCAACCTAAGTGTAAGGATGTGAAATTAGGGCCGGCCTAGAGTAAGGAGCAAGCTGAAATGCTTGGCTCTCAATTGAAGCAAATACTAGGCTCACAATCAAGGTGATGTGGCCGGCTAGGGTTGGACAAGCAATTTCAGCACTTTAGCAAGAAAACAAGCAAGTCCACATGGCTCTCAAGGCCACCATAGGAGGCTCCAATAACTTCAGCAGCAATTACACTTAAGAAGAAGCAAATTCGTCCATTTTGATGCACACAAACACAAACAATTTCAGCAATTGTGTTCTTCCAAAATTCAGCACACTAAAAGACAAGAATTTCTTCAAGAACACCAAAATTTTCAAATGAAGTGGGAATGATTCCTATGGTAGGAAACAATGTTTAAACCATAGAAAACAAGAATCAAGGTGTTTGAACCGAAGAAACTCAAGAAAATGAAGTTTTAACCGAAGAGAGGAACGGTTATGAAAAACAGAAAAATTTCAGCACAAAGGAAAGAAGTTCTACGGTAGAGAAGATGATTCTAACCATAGAAATGAAGAGGAGAATAAGAAAAACCAACCTAGAGGACAGCTGAAGCTCCGCTACCACTTGATAAGGCCCTAGCTCCTTTTGGAGGAGTTTAGCCGCTGATTTCTTGGAAGAAGCCGGATCTAGTCTCTTTCGGAGGTTGGTTTTTGATAGATGGATGGATGAACGGATAATATGAAGGAGTATATGAGTAGTATGCAGCGGATGAACATGGAGGAAAAGGAACGGTGTATTTATGATTAACAAATCAGAACTTGGTTCTTAGCAAACCCCCTCAAGATAGACTTGAGTAACCTTGCTGAAAAGAACAAAGGATCTCTAATCAATTCAGCCCTCTCATCAAAAGAGATGAGCAACCCGAATTGGAGAAGATAGTGTGCTGGTTTTAAGAACCCTAATTAGCTAGCTAAGAGTTGGTCTAGGCTGAAGTTTATCACAAAAACAAAGACAAAGTGCTGAAATGAATTCAATGCACTTTAAATACCTAAGCTTAAAAATAGAAGGGGTAAATACCCTTACACCCTTGGACAAAGGGGCTTGGTCTTGGCCTTGGCAACAATTGATGATGGGCTTGGAAGATGGGCTTTGGCCAACCAGCTAAGGACGCAAGGCTTGGGCAGGCGCAAGGGCTGATCCGCACGGCCTCATGGCTTCCGAGGGTTAGGCGCGGGATCGGTGCGGGGTTCTTCATAGGATGCGCGGGCTGCCCATGAGTCGGGAGCGGTGCTTATGGCGAAGGAGTTGGCGTGCAAGCAAGTCACCCATTTGTGCCTTGGTTCCAAGCTGCTCTCCTCGGCCCTAAGGCTCCTCAATAGCACGGCTACCATTCCTTTGCTTCTAGTGAAGTATCCCATGCTCGTGCTCGTATCAATGAGGAAAGGCGACACCATGACTATGCACCAAAAAGTTGCTACGGTTGTGTTCAAGGTGTGGGGGCACGGTATGGTGAGTATGGTTGCCTAGGGCTTCCTCATCGTGGCCAAGATGGCCGGCTGTTGTAGCCCTATCCGTATGACCCTCTACTTGCGGGAAGGCATAGTAGTCTAGACTAGTAGGATCTTGTGGCCGAGTAGTTTGATGATAATGGGCTTGTGGTGTGTAATTTGGGGCTGGTGTATACATTGGGGCTTGTGGGGAAGGCTGGGGTGGGTAAGTCGTGGTTGGAGGGTAATTTGGAGGTTGTTGTGAGGGTGTAGAAACTTTTACCATTAAGGCAGCAATGGCAGCCAAGATGTCGATAGTGGCTTGCTCTTGTCTTGTGGCGTGTTGTTGCAAAGCAGCCACATGTTGGCGAGTCTCTCCCATTTGGACCGTAAGAGATGCCATGGCTGGGTTTAGAGGAGAGGACTCATCCGACCCCTCACTCAAATTTGTGCCGTGGTTAGACATAGAAAATGTACCTGCAAAAAGACGCAAACACAATTGCAAATGATAAAGGGTTAGTCCCTCCCTCACGTGTATCGCTCGTGTTTCGCACTACACTCTAATGCTCTCACAATCTCACCCACTCAAACTTCAGTTCCAAACCAAAAAAATTAGCTAGTAATGACTCTAAGACTCAAGGCGCACAAGGAGAATCAAAGAAAACTAGGGCAGAAATGAAAGAGAAGGAAACCGAAATAGTGTTCAAGGAAAATTGCTTGAGTTTGAACACTAATTAGGTTAGAGTGGATATTGGCGTAGGAATCAAGTGACGAAAACTCAAAGACACAAAAGAAAGGCAAGCTCAAAGGACCAACACTAGAAGAAATGGAGGGAAACGAGACTAAGCTTCACAATTCAAAATTTGCGGCAAAATGAAACACTTGGTAAATGCACACCTTAACTTGAACGAAAATACTTCAAATGCACACATACATTTTGCCTCTTGCTTTGACTCACATGTATTCTTTTTCTTTTGATTGAGGGACTGATTTCACTCTTTTGATCCCTTTCTTTCTTTACTTTTTTTTTTTTTTTTACTTAGGGATTTCTTTTACTCTTTTGATCCCTTTCTTTTCTTTGCTGTCTTTTTTTTTTTTTGTAAGTGCAAGAGAGTTTCAATAAATGTATGAAATAAGTTTTTGATAATTGAAGTGGAAGGCAAATAATTTTGCAAGTTAAAAAAAAAAATTCACGAATTGACGAAATTTTTTGCTAACGTGCACCGAAATTTTCCACTAAAATAAACCAGTATTTTGAAGTTAAAATGCACCAAAAATTTTGCTAAAATGCACCCAAGTTTTGGCTAACATGCACCCAAAGTTGTCACTAAAATGCACCACAATTTTTGCTAATATGCACTAAGATGTGTGACAATGAGCTTAGGCAAATCAGATTGTATGACAAGGAGTTTATGCCAAGTGTATGACAAACAAAGGGTGAGGGAAGCTTGCTGGTTTTAGGGCCGGCTGTGTGCACAAGTAAATGAGAATACTAGGCTGAAAATAGGGAGATGTGCCCGAATAGGAAGAGAGGATTAAATGTGAAATACTTGGCTCAAATAAAATCAGTCCACATGGCTCTCATGGCCACCATAGGAAGCTCCAATATATTCAGCAGCAAATATTGTCAAGAAGATGAAGATTTCAGTCACAACAGACACAACAATAAACACAAATCAATCCAGCCAATGTGTTTGTGCAAGATCAAATCACTAGAAACGAAAATTTTTGACCTAAAATCAGAAATGCTCGGAATGACAAACGATTGATTCCCACGGTTAGAAACAATGTTTCCACCGTGGATATGGAAGGAATAAGTGTTTGAACTGTAGGAAATGGAAAGAACAAGCAATTTCAGTTTAGAGGAACGGTGGTGAAATTTACTCGAAAACAGAAAAAATTTCAGCCGATTCAACGGTGAAAAAGATGAAGTTTACCAACCTAGAGCACGGATTGGAGCTCCGCTACCACTTGATAAGGCCCTAGCTCCTTTTGGAGGAGTTTAGCCGCTGATTTCTTGGAAGAAGCCGGATCTAGTCTCTTTCGGAGGTTGGTTTTTGATAGATGGATGGATGAACGGATAATATGAAGGAGTAAATGAGTAGTATGCAGTGGATGAACATGGAGGAAAGGGAAAGGTGTATTTATGATTAACAAATCAGAACTTTGTTCTTAGCAAACCCCCTCAAGATGGACTTGAGTAACCTTGCTGAAAAGAACTAAGGATCTCTAAGCTAATCCGACCCTCTCACCATAATGATGAGCAACCCGAATTAGAGAAGATAGTGTCCTGGTTTGAAGAACCCTAATTAGCTAGCTACGAGTTGGTCTAGGCTGAAGTTTATCACAAAAATAAAGACAAAGTGCTGAAATGAATTCAATGCACTTTAAATACCTAAGCTTAAAAATAGAAGGGGTAAATACCCTTACACCCTTGGACAAAGGGGCTTGGCCTTGGCCTTGGCAGCAATTGATGATGGGCTTGGAAGATGGGCTTCGGCCAACCAGCTAAAGGACGCAAGGCTTGGGCAGGCGCAATGATACGATCCTAGTTGCTTAGGATGCATAGCACCAATTCTGATCGTTGTTCAAAGATGGATTTCGATGAGGAAGTAATGAACTCGACAAGTACGAGCTTAGACCACTTAGCTAACCTGTGCTAAGAGCCCTAATCTATTTCAAGTCAAGGATCTTGAATCGGATTCTTAGGACTAGACTCAACGATGTGAGAATCACACTAAGAGAAACGACACAATAACGCAATTCCAAGATTTACTTGTATACGACTCAAGTATTGCAGACTCAAGAAGAACAAGGTTCAACACGTTGAACAAGGGGCAAATATTGAAGAACAAAGGTTATGAAATTATCAAATAAAAGCCACCCAATAATGGAGCTAAATGACTCCTTATAAAGAGTTTACAAGCAAACCCTAATAGGAATAGAAGTAGGAGTTCTAATTAATGAAATTAACTTAATTAACTAATTTAAATAAACTGATTAACTAATTAATGAAATAAATGGAAACAAAGGTTGCTGCCATTTATTTAACTAATTAATTAAGGAAACTAATTAACTAATTAGTTAAATAAATGGAAACAGAAGTTGTTGCCATTATTTAACTAATTAACTAAGAAAACTAATTTAAAGTAAATATAAATATAATTAAATACATTCCAGCAGCTCATGTCGAGTTCTCCATCATCGGGCCAAGGTTTGGCCCGAAACTTCAAGTCGTATGTTGTCTCGCGGACAGACTGCGCACCATAATGTAGACTTCCATAACTTTTAAACCACTGGGCCAAATGAGTTGAATCTTGTCCCAAATGAAAGATAACATCATGAAGTTTCCAACGCGTGGTCGATCGCACGATTTGGACCTGTACAGCGCCGGCTACATTCCAACGAAGTTGCCTATTGTGTCTGCGCCTAGAACTGCTGTGTGCGAGATTGTCATCTCGAATCTCTTGAGATCTACTTGTCCGAATGCTCTGACACTTGGACACAATAAAGATAACACATAGAGGTTTCCATCAAATCTTTCGGACCTCTTATCGGACTCCATCTGCTTTTGTCCATGTAGTCGCGTGATACATCTTGGGATCGTATCACGCAAGGGCTGATCCGCACGGCCTCATGGCTTCCTAGGGTTAGACGCGGGATCGGTGCAGGGTTCTTCATAGGATGCGCGAGCTGCCCATGAGTCGCGAGCGGTGCTTATGGCGAAGGAGTTGGCGTGCATGCAAGTCACCCATTTATGCCTTGGTTCCAAGCTGCTCTCCTCGACCCTAAGGCTCTTCAATAGCACGGCTACCGTTCCTTTGCTCCTAGTGAAGTATCCCGTGCTCGTGCTCGTATCAGGAACCCCCCACCCTCCAAAGCTTAGATTCGAGGACGAATCTCTTCAAAGGGGGATGGGATGATATGAGCTTAAAGGCTCCAGCTCATTTCTCTTGTCTTGCCTTCCGTCTAGGCCAAGACTGCTGTCTAGGGCAAACCTTCGGTCTAGGCCAAGACTCTCATCTAGGCCAAACCTACTGTCTAGGCCAAGACTCCCTTCTGTTTGGCCGAAGCCCATCCTCCAAGCCCATCTTCATTGCTGCCAAGGCCAAGCCCCTTTGTCTAAGGGTGTAAGGGTATTTACCCATTGTTAGGTTTTAGTATTTAAAGTGCAAACATTTCATTTCAGCACTTGCCTTTGATTTTGATGATATTCTCTTTGGCCAAATAAGTAGACTAAACTAGTGTAATTTAGGGTTCTTGGTAACCAGGGCTGCTAGAGCTGAATACCATTATTTATCCATCTCTTCTTGTAATTAAGCTCCTTAAGCTCTGTTCTTAAGGGGTAAATTCTATTAAAGAGAGATCCTTAACTAGTTTGCAGAAAGGTTGCTTGTTCTTATGAACAAGAGGGTTTTCTAAGTAGTTGAGTTCCTTATTGTGTTCATCCGTTCCATCTCTACCAAACAACCATCAAGCCGCTGCATATAACTCCTTAAACACCAACTTCAGCCATTAAACTCACCAAGGTGTCCCCTCTCCATCTCCATCCGAGGCACCTATATCCATTGTCAAGACCAACCTCTCACAAGAGGACTAGATCCGGCTCAAGAACAGCAATTCGGCCTCCTTCTTTCCAAAACAGAAGTTGAGCTCTTATCACACGCTGATAAGGAAGGGCACGGGCGCGCGAAGGCAAGGCTAGGCGGGCGTGCGGTGGCAAGGAGGGGCACAGGGGTGCCATGGTTAGGCTTGGGCCCGCGAGGGCGGGCGAGGGCATGGTAGGGTGCGGGCGCGCAAGGGCAAGGCACGGGGTCTTGAGGGGTGGCCTCCGTGCTCGTATCAAAAGCCATCATGGCAATGCACATTCCATAACACTGAATACTCGCTCGCATACCTATGCATAGGAGAAGCTCACTTAAACAAGTATACTCTTGTATCTTGCCTAGGGAAAACTGGAGAGTTATCACACCACAATAAGACTTCCATTTACATAACCGATAAGAGAAAATCTGTCAAATCCACATTCCTTCGGCGCGTCTCAGGGCCTATGTTAAGGCTAGGCTTGAACACTAGGCCTAGACCTTAACACATGGGCTTCACCTCTTTCCTTGCTCACTTTCTCCCACCAACTAATGGCATAGTGTTCAAACTCCATTGCCGCTAGCTTGATATTCTTACTATTGGAGTATTGATGACAATTGAAGATTCGTTGGATTTTTCCTTCCTATTTGATGTACTCGGAAGGGTCGGTGGTGCCCTTAAAGGTAGGAATTTGGACTTTGATGCTACTCAAATTGTCATCAACTCTATGCTCGTGTTGCCTCTCAATATATTCGCAAAACTGTGGCACTTGTGCTCGTTGCCTTCTTCCTTTATTTTGCCTTGCAAGCTCATTAAAGTCATCATTTGATACGGTCACGGTTTCTCTTAGAAATGGGGATGGAGTATGCGCAGCGAAATAGGGAATATAAGGTAAGAAATCCATAAGAGTTTGCTCTTGAAGCAAGGATCTAGTTCAAGATGGAAGATGGGTACGTTGGACACAAGGAATGGAGGCACAATCACACAAACCTCAACAGAAATGCAAGTGCGGAAAGGAGTAACTTAATTGTGAGGAATAAGGATCTTGTTTGGCCATTTGATGTTGAAAATCACAAGTAAATGTGCAACACACATTTGACACTAAAACAAAGAGGAAACTTTAATATTTTTACTTGACTCAAATCAATGGCTTTCCCAAACCAAGTAGATAAGCACCAAGAGAGCTTACAATGAAATTAGGAGGCTAAGCACTCAACTAAAGTTTCATCAAAAATATAAGTTCTCTTTCAAATTGAGGAAAGACCTATTCATACTAAGTTACAAGGTGGCAAAAACTATTACACAAAATGAGTTTTAAAGCCCTAAAAATGCCCAAGTTAGTACTTCTATCGCGGGGCTAATGGTATGCCGTTAGAGGCGCTAACGACATACCGTTAGTGTTGTTCTTCTTCTTTGCACCAAACTCCACCAATTGCGAAGCTAATGGTATGCCGTTAATGTGCTTAACAGCATGCCGTTAGCTTCGTTCTTTCAACATTCCAAAATTCTGAGTTTCTAAAATAACAAGTCTTCATGCCGAAGCTAACGGTATGTCATTAAGAACTTTATTGGCATACCATTAGGTATTGTCTTCGGTATGTAAAAGCGCGCTCGTGCACACGCGGGGCTCATGGCTTGCTAGGTAATCACAGAAATTACCTTTGTGATACACGTTGATTTCTTTCCTTTTGTGCAGCTGATTCTATTTTTGATTTCTACCAATTTCCTTTCCTTTTCTTTCTTCTTTTCTTTCCTTTTTTTTTGTACAAGTAATTAACTCTTTAGGAAAATCAGATCACAGTTCATCACACTTTAATTTCAATCAGCTTCAAAAAATTCAGCAGCCTTAGTGTAAACTATGTATAGAAATTTCAGAATATGACCTTTGAATCACAAATAGATTTGAAATCCTGAAATATTCCGGTTAGTAATAATTCAGAATTGAGCTCTTAAGACACCAAAACAAACAAGACAGACACGTAAATATAAGTTTGTAGGTTGCGAATCAAGAAGAAGAAGAGAAGAATAAATCGCAACTTGCTGGAAAAATTATGAATGATCGATACGTGTTTCAAACCTGATTCCTTGAACCAACCTCCGCTCCGCTACCACTTGATACGTTCCCGGTCTGATTGTGAACGTTTTGTTAATGATCTTACTCAAGGAACCTTCTTCAAACAGAAATGAATAACTAATCGAGGACAATTAAGTTCCTAACCCAACCTGTGGTTAGAACCCTAATTCGAAATCAATTAGGATCTCGAACTCAAGACCTCTAAGTTCCTAACCCAACCTATGGTTAGAACCCTAGAGCGAAATAGACGATAGGAAAAAGATTATTTTACTCAATCAGAACTGAATTCCAATCAGTTAAGCTTAAGAGTTCTTCGTTAGAACCAAAGATGAGACACCTCACAACAATGTGTTTTTATCAAAATAATGTCTGTATAATATGAAGCTCTAAGTGAGCTTATAAAGTGTTACAAATAGCTAAGGAAATCCCATACCAAAATAGAAAATCCTATGCTAACTAGAATGGAAACAAATCAGCTAACTAGAATGGAAACAAATCAGCTTTCTAATTACATAAGAAAAACGAATTTCCTTCTCTAATTAGACCTGACTTCAAATATCCAGCTAATACGTAAATAAAAATCTGAAATTTAACGAAGTCTTGATATGCAAAACAACAAGAATGCGCATCCAAGCAAGCTGGCGCATTCCTTGCGTTTTAATCGGAATTCTAATCTTCTTCATCTTGACTTCCATCTCTTTCGCTTCCTTGGTTGCCTAAGACTATAGGAAATTAAATAAATAATCTTAGGACACTTGAACAAGCTGCATCCATAGTTCTCTCCATCAAATCCTCTTGTCTAAGTCTTGCTCGATTCTTGACACTTAGGAATATCTTGAAAATAACCATGAGAATCAAATACACCAATAAATAATTGTAATTCAAGTTTCTTACATGTATTGGACTTCTCTTCTTGAATAAGGAATTTGTCTTCGTGGAAGTCTAATGCTTGAACTTTGATTATAGAAAGTTCCCTACTTAGATATATCATCCTTGCTCCATAAATATACCATTCGGCTTACTAAAAGGAGGCTGGATTGTATCAGACAGTGAGCAAAAGCTTCTTGCCAAGGTTTACAATATTAAAGAACAAGATGTATATGTTGGAGTTGAAGATCGTTGTAGCCATATGGTTGTAGATGTGTTTGTAGATATGAATCCACATCTTAATTTTAGCGACCTTAAAAATTTAGGAGCAAAGAAGATGGTGGTGGGAATTCTAACTATCGATCATCCTAACCATTTATATGAAGCATGTGTACTTGGCAAGCATTGAAGAAGCAATTGTGATACGATCCTAGTTGCTTAGGATGCGTAGCACACAATTTGATCGTTGTTCAAAGACGGATTTCAATGCAGAAGAAGATAACTCACTTAGACAACGTAAGCCTACTGATTGCTAAGCACCAGCCAACCTAAGTCTGAACAAGGGAGGATCCTTGTCGAATCACTAAGCCTATATACCTTGTGGATATCAACCTAGGGCAGACAACAATTAGGATGCAATTTTGGGTTTTACTTGTTTGACGACTCGAGTATTGCAAACTAGAGAAGGAACAAGGTTCAATCGCATGAACAATGGGTAGAGATTTGAAGAGAGAAGTCTCAATTTTATCAAAATAACAGCCAACTCAATAATGGAGCTAAACGACTCCTTATAAAGAGTTTACAAGCAAACCCTAATAGGAATAGAAGTAGTTCTAATTAAGGAATTAACTTAATTAACTAATTAATCAATTAACCAATTAACTAATTAACTAATTAAAGTAAATATAAATATATTTAAATACATTCCAGCAGTCCATGTCGAGTTCTCCATCATCGGGCCAAGGTTTGGGCCGAAACCTCAAGTCGTATGATGTCTCGTGTACACACTGCGCACCATAATGTCGACTTCTATAACTTTCAAACCACTAGGTCAAATGGTCGGAAACTTATCCCAAACGAAAGCTAACATCCAGACGTTTCCAAAACATGGTCGATCGTATAATTCGGACTTCTACAGCGCCGGCTAGGTTCGTGATATGAGCTTAAAGGCTCTAGCTCGTCCTTATGCCTTTCTCGGACCAGCCTTGGATCTCATGGCGAAAACTAGCACATTAGGGACTATTTTGGTGATCAAGTCAGCCGGCCTTCCTAGGTTTAAATGAAGGGTTATTTTAGGGTTTTCTCATGTAATAATTCTCGAGCTATAAATAGAAGGAGATAGCCTCTTTTATAGCTTGTCTTTGTTTTTGTGTTATCTTCTTCAAGGACCAACTTTTATCATTCAGCATTTAGGGTTCCTAAAACCTTAGGGTTCTTCAAACCAGCACCTATCTATCTAGACAAATCAGGTTGTTCATCCAAGAGGTGAAAGGGTTGTATTTGTTTAGAGATCCTTTGTTCTTTTCGACAAGGTTACTCATCCAAGAGGTGAGGGGGTTTGTCAAGAACATTAGTTCCTTTTGTTATCATCAATACATATTCCTTTTCCTCCATTTATGTCCGCTGCAATCTAAACCATCTCCCTTCAATTTATCCGTTCATCCATCTTAAAACCGAAGAACTATCCATCTATCTACACGCCAACCTCCCAAAGAGGCTAGATTCTGCTCCATCAAGGTTTCCTTCGGCCAACCTCCTTCCAAACAGAGCTTGGGCCATATCAAGTGGTAGCGGAGCTCAAGACTGCCTCTAGGTTGGTAAACTTCACCATTTTCACCGTTCAATCGGCTGAAAATTTTTCTGTTCTTGAGCAAAATTCATGACCGTTCCCCTAAACTGAAATTTCTTGTTTTCCTCCATTTCCTACGGTTCAAACACCTTGATTATTGTTTTCTATGGTTTAAACATTGTTTTCTACCATAGGAATCAATCTTACTCCATTTGAAAAAACTTTGGTTTTCTTGAGAAATTAATTTTATCTTGAGTTTTGATCTTGTTGTCACACAAAGCTTGAGTAAATTTGTGTTTGTGGCTGCCACACCTATCAATCAAAATTAGGGCAGCACACTTCATTTTGCTTGGCTTGTCATACACCTTCACCCAAATACTTGTCATACACCCTAATTTGCCTAAACTCCTTGTCACACACCTTGGTGCACTTTAGTGAAATTTTTAATTTTTTTTTTTTACTTGCCAAATCATTTGCCTTCCACTTCAATTGTCAAAAACTCTTTTCATACATTAATTGAAGCTCTCTTTCACTTACAAAAAAAAAAAAACAGCAAAGAAAGGGATCAAAAGAGTAAAAGAAATCCCTAAGTCAAAAAAAAAAAAAAAAAAAAAGAGAGAAAAAGAAGGGATCAAAAGAGCTAATTAAATCCCTCAATCAAAAGAAAAAGAAGACAAGTAAGTCAAAGTAGGAGGCAAAATGTATATGTGCATTTGAAGTATTTTCTTTCAAGTTAAAGTGTGCAGTTATCAAGTGTTCTTCATTTTGGCAGCAACTTGTGAAAATTTCAAGTTCTTATTCCCGTCTCTCCTTTCTTCTTGAGTTTGTTCTTGGAGCTTGCTTTCTTTTGTGTCCTTGAGTTTTCTTCACTTGTTTCCTACAACAATTTCTACTCTAGCCTAAGTAGTGTTCAACCTCAAGCAATTTTCTTTGAACACTATTTCGGTTTCCTCACCTTTCATTCTACCTTAGTTTTCCTTGAACTCCTCGTCCTAGCCTTGAGTCTTAGAGTCATTGCTGGTTGAATAGTTGGTTCTTGAGTGAAGATTGAGTGGGTGAGATTGTGAGCGTATTAGAGCGTAGTGTGAAACACGAGTGACACACGTAAGGGAGGGACTAACCCTTATTATTTCCAATTGTGTTTGTGTCTTTTTGCAGGTACCGTTCACCATGTCTCACCGAGACACACACTCGAATGCTAGTTCGAGGGACTCCTCTACTCTAAATCCAGCAATGGCCTCTCTCGCGGTTCAAATGCAAGAAACTAGACAGCATGTTGCTGATTTACAACACGACACAAGGGACATCTTGGCTGCCATTGCTGCCTTATCGGCGCAAAGGTGATACGAGCACGAACGCTCGAGGCGAACCCACTCATGGGCAGGTTGGCCATCCCGTGAAGAAGGCCGCGCCGAACCCTACTAAGCCATGAGACCGTGCGGCTAAGGCCTTGCCAAAGCCTTGCGCCCTCCTTGTTTGGCCGAAGCCCATCTTCAGCTGCTGCCAAGGCCAAGCCCCTTTGTCCAAGGGTGTAAGGGTATTTACCCATTGTTAGGATTTAGTATTTAAAGTGCAAGCATTTCATTTCAGCACTTGTCTTTGATTTGAATGTTATTTCTCTAAGACCAAACCCTAGTGTAGCTTAGGTAATTTAGGGTTCTTCAAACCAGCACTTCATCTTCCTTACTTTGTAACAAGGTTGCTCTAGCTAGCCTAGAGAGGGTTTGTTGGGTATTGAAGTTATATACTTATTATTGTTCATCAAAACACTCTCATTTTCATCCATTAATCCGCTGCACAATCCGCAACCTTCTTGCGACGTTATCCTCTCCATTTAAACATCTATACACCTTCATCCGTTCATCCATCCAAGCTGCCAACCTCTCACAAGAGGACTAGATCCGGCTCAAGAACAACAATTCGGCCTCTTCTTCTCCAAATCGAAGTTGAGCACTTATCAAGTGGTAGCGGAGCTCCAGCTGTTCTCTAGGTTGGTTTCTTGTGTTTCTCTCATCCTTTCTGCCATTAAAATCGCTTCCCCTTTGGTCATTTCTTTTCGTTTGTTCTGGTCAGAAATTTCTGTCCAGGGGTCAGTTTTTGAGTCTGTTTCCTTTTCTGATCTGGGTCTGTTTTCTACGTCAGAAAAATCTGAAAATTTCTGTGCTTAAACATCTTTCTGTGTAGAGAAACTTTTGTGTTTTGGTCTGCTGCTAACTCAGTGATCTTGGTACACTTTTCGGCCTTGGAAGAAAAGTGTGCAGAAATCGCGCGAGTAAAACAGTCTGGTGTTGTGAGTCTGTTTTGAGTCCTTTCCACTTGGAATTTCAGTTTCATTTCTTCTACAAAGTTGTAGATCTTCGTCTTTAGAGTCTGTCCTGTGATTTTCGTAACTTTTAGGCCACCTTTGGGCTGTTTAAGATTCATAGACCGAAAGTGGTGCTTGGTGTTCTTCATGTTCATCTTGTGTTCTTGAGGATTTTGAGTTTTGATCTTTAGTGACCCATTAATTCCGAAAATCTGTGTTTGATGAATTGTTTTCTTCATTTATTTCATTGAGACTGAATTAGTGTGATTGGTGTATGCATTTGGTTCATCCATGTGTAAGAACAAGTGTAATGTGTACCATGTGGAGCTTGTGGTCCCATTTTGTTGGTTTGTGTAGGTGTCCTCTAATATACTAGGTGCATATTAAGCCACATCACCTTCTTTGCTAGCCTAGTATCTCATATAGGATATGCATAGAATATTCTTTTAGATATTTTATGAGCACATCCTTGCCACCTCACTTGACACTCACTTGACACATCACTTGCCACCTCACCTATTTTTGCCACCTCATCACTTGTGCCACATCATCAAATTTTTGGCATTTAGTGAAAATTATTTTTGTGTTTTAAACTACTTGTCATACACTTATGTTCATTTAAAAGACATGTCTTTCATCCATTGAGCTCTCTTCACTCACTACAAAAAAAAAAAAAAAAAAAAAACAAGAAAAGAAAAGAAACAAAAGGGACTAAAAGAGAAGAAAAGAAAAGATCAAGTCCCTAAACAAAAGAAAAGAAAAGAAAGAGTAGTGAGTCAAAAGTAAGAGACTCGTGTGTTGACATTAGAAGTGTAGTAGTTTACAATTAGGTGTGCATTTGTTTGAGTTTCGGTTTTCAATTGGTGTTTTTCCAATTCAGATTTTCGTTTTCTGTTTTTTCCTTTTGACTAGCTTCGGCTTTTCCCTTTTTTTCCGAGTGTCTGTGCTCAGAAATTTCTGAAATTTTGACAGGTTAAATTTCAGTCTGAGGGGAACAACTCTTATGTTTTACACTTCTCCTAATTCTGTTGGTTTCACATACTTCTATCCAATTCAAAATCAGTGCGCAGTTTTCACTCGAAATTTCAGTTTTGAGTCTATCTTTTCAATTGTGGTTTTCTCTTCTTATTTCCTTGAGTCTGGTCTTGAGTAGCTTGTCTTGGTGTCTTCCTTTCTTTGTTTCCACACACCTATCTATCCACTCTAAGTCAATTTGGTGATCAAAATCAAGTGTCTCTTCTTGATCACTAATTTGGCTTTCTTTCACCTTTCTTTCTAGCCTTGTTTTCCTTGCTTCTTCCGTGTGCCTTAGTGAGTCTTTGAGTCATTATTGGCTTCGGTTTGGCTTGGGCTTGAGAGAATATTGTGAGATTATTAGAGTGATAAACACGAGTGAAACACGTGAGGGAGGGACTAACCCATTTAGCTATTCAATTGTGTTTGTTTCTTTTTGTAGGTACTTATTTGCTATGTCTTCCTACATACCGCCGCATTTGAGGGTTGCTCCTACTAGCCACGCATCTTGGTATCATGTTGAGCAGCCCCCCCACCTTGACCGTAGCCATGAGTACTTCACCAAGGCTTCCCCTTCCACTCCTTCCTGGTTGGAGTATGATCATATTGCGCCCTCTCGGCAAGCCTATGCGTATGAGTCTTATGCGACTAGTGGAGAGATTTCGTATGGGCATGAGGACTACTTTACCAAGGCTGCCCCATCCCCACACCTTGGCACCTCACCTTTCGCCTTGAGGATGGCTCCAATTCTAGCGCGCTTGGACAGAAGCACTCAAGCCATGACAAACACCATGGGCGCAATGACACTTATATGTGATAACCTACGGGTTTCCGGCTACCTTGGGCAATGTGAAGAGGTTAGCGTTTGCCCTCCCGATTGGCACTCTATTGATGATATGTTAGATCCAATTGAGGAGGAGGTGTATACATCCGAATTGCCATCACTTATTGAGGTTGAGTCGACTCCGTTGGAGGAGAAGCTACTGTTTTCGGATGAGTCTACGTCGGATTGCCTTGAGGCAGCCGTTCATTGCTTTCCCTTGCAGTGCACATTTCAGTCCTTGGGCAGTGCATTATCCATCATTCCGAGGGTGCCTCGGCATAGATTTGTCGACCCATTTCTTCTTGGTTTAGGACAGATTGGCCGTGCACTTTTCCTTCCATTTGAGGCGCCTTCAAGGGGCCTCACGGTCCAGCCCCCTACTAGGAGTTCGCACCTGATCCGAGTTACCTCCTTGCCCCGTCGTGGCACATCTTTGATTGTTCTTGGCTGTTTTCTGTCCGCACCTACACGTCTTCCTCGAGGAAGGCCTCCACCTTGGCCTATATTCACCGAGAGTTGTTGTTGGAGGGTTCCGTGTGTAGACACCAGCCGTGAGCATGCCTTGGCCCGTTCGGCCTTTCGAGGGATAGACCTTATAGATTCGGGGTCGAATCTCCTCCAAGGCGGAGGGGATGATATGAGATTAAAGGCTCTCACTCTACTTTCGGAACCCCCCCCCCCCCTCCAAAGCTTAGATTCGAGGACGAATCTCTTCAAAGGGGGATGGGATGATACGAGCACGAACGCTCGAGGCGAACCCACTCATGGGCAGGTTGGCCATCCCGTGAAGAAGGCCGCGCCGAACCCTACTAAGCCATGAGACCGTGCGGCTAAGGCCTTGCCAAAGCCTTGCGCCCTCCTTGTTTGGCCGAAGCCCATCTTCCAAGCCCATCTTCAGCTGCTGCCAAGGCCAAGCCCCTTTGTCCAAGGGTGTAAGGGTATTTACCCATTGTTAGGATTTAGTATTTAAAGTGCAAGCATTTCATTTCAGCACTTGTCTTTGATTTGAATGTTATTTCTCTAAGACCAAACCCTAGTGTAGCTTAGGTAATTTAGGGTTCTTCAAACCAGCACTTCATCTTCCTTACTTTGTAACAAGGTTGCTCTAGCTAGCCTAGAGAGGGTTTGTTGGGTATTGAAGTTATATACTTATTATTGTTCATCAAAACACTCTCCTTTTCATCCATTAATCCGCTGCACAATCCGCAACCTTCTTGCGACGTTATCCTCTCCATTTAAACATCTATACACCTTCATCCGTTCATCCATCCAAGCTGCCAACCTCTCACAAGAGGACTAGATCCGGCTCAAGAACAACAATTCGGCCTCTTCTTCTCCAAATCGAAGTTGAGCACTTATCAAAAGGGCAAACCCTACTCCCTCACAACTAGCCCCCACCGCACAGCCAACACAAACACCACCCCCCACACAGCCCACACCTACAAATCAGCACCCACCTCCCAATTACCAACCCCAAAATCTCCCGCCAACGGCGCAATACTACCAACATACACGCCCCACTGATCCTACAAGCGTCGATTACTATGCGTTCCCACAAGGACACGCGCATACCAACCCCCATGACACAAGGCAGCCGCCATCACCACACACCTCCGACCAAGATGTAAGGCAGCCACCAACACAAACACCGCCACCACCCCCACACAACACCCTACTAGCCGCACAACTAAATCCTCCTAGACAGCAGCCACACATCAATCACCTAGATATCCCTTTACACCTAGCAAATGCCTATGTACCACCTCACGTGGACAGACCTAGGCCCCCCTCTCCGCCGCCCTATGAGCACGCACACAATGCTCGACGATACGACTATGATGAAGCATTTGAGCAGCGGGGTAACCAAAACAACGAAGAGAGAGTGGATAGCAAGGCAATGATTGTATTGGATGTAAATTCTATAAAAATGAGTGAAGAAAGTAAGGTTGTGAATGAGGTAAAAAAGGGTGAAAGTGAGCTTGAAAAGAAAGAGTTAAGTGATAAGGAAAAGACACGACATGAAAACAGTGAGCATGCCATTGCGAGTGTCATTGAGAGAGAGCACAATAAACAGAACAAAAGTGCAGAAAATTTGAGAGAAGAAAGTAAGGAAAAGATGGAAGCGGAAAATGTGAAAGCTATTGATCCAATGAACGTGCCTTTGTGCAATGAGGATCATTTAGCTCATACTAACACTAGTGAATCTTTTCCTACTGTTTCTGCCCCTTTCTTGCAGAAAATTCCAATGGAGTTTGATGGCCATTCGCACTGGTATGTTCCAAGGAAAGAATGTGGATTCAAACAGCCCACCTTAGGAGGAGACGGCAGCAAGATCGCTCAACAATGGTGCGCTAAAAAGGATGCACCACTTCCTTCTCCACATGATGAAAGGTACACACCTCTTCTCAACAATGGTGCACAACAACAAGGCCTTGAGGTAAGTCTTCGGCACCTTTCCATATTGCCCAAAAGGTATGTCTTAAACCCACCTTTAAATGCTGAATGGTGTGAAGTTTCTCATTTCAATAATCTTGATTCACATAAGGAAAATTTATATGACATTTATTTACCATGTGATCAAAAACCCGGCTTGCATTTCATCACGCATGATCCTTATCTACTTGACAATGATAAATACTTGCGTGAAAGATTTGTGATAAGCATTCACTCTCCTAACTTGCATCTCATTGCGTATAACTCTTGTCTCCTTGAACATGCGAGTTACTTGAGTGAATTTTTTTTGGCACGCGCCAAAACCCCTCAAGTGCATTTCATCCATTATGACCCTTTTTGGTTCAAATGTGGCCTTTGTTGCATGTCAGATGATAGCATACGTGATTTGCTGCCGAGTGGTATGCGCTTGAAAGCAATAAATATGTTGTGGGCTGTCCCAAAACAACAACTTGGGCCGAATGTGTTGCAAAAGAATTGGGTTACACCTTTTGCAAATTTATATTTCCTATTGCAGCAACTATTTCGCATCTTTAAATCCATTGTGTGTCTTCGTAATGCTGAATTTCGTTGGATTGTCATTGTGAGTAGAATTGAGAAATTGATGAATTGCATACGTTGTTTTATGCTATGTGATAATTTTTGCTCTTTTACACATAGCATCGGTGACTTGTTGGAAACAATGACCCATCGCTTGTCTAGCATTTTCACATGCATTGTGCACATTAGTGGTGCCCAATTGTCTTGGTTTGTTATTATGAGTCGCAAAGAGAAGGTAGATTATCATATTTTTCGTTCTATCACTTGGGATGCCATCTATATTTTCCATAACAATTTAAGAACTGATGTGCCTCAATGTGCCAGTAATGCTACTGATTTTGCTAGATGGGTAAGTGTTGAGGGATGTAATTTTGTTTTCCCTAATCCGTGTTTGAACAGCAAGTTCCAGGATCCTTATTTTCATCCTACTTTCAATCTTGTTGATTCGTGCCCTTCCTTTGTAGGCACTTTAGAGAGCGACCTTGTGGGAAAGCAGAGTGCTGATTCGAGGTCGAATCTTCTCGAAGGGGGAGAGGATGATATGAGCACGAACTCGTACATAGCCAGCAAAAGGCCTCCCGCTTGGCCTATCTTTTCCGAAGGAATTATCAAGACATTTCCACGTGTGTCCACCAGCCGTGAACAAGCTAAGACTCGGCTGGCCGAGCAAGGAATGGAGCGTATAGATTCGAGGTCGAATCTCCCTAAAGGGGGATGGGATGATATGAGCTTAAAGGCTCTAGCTCGTCCTTATGCCTTTCTCGGACCAGCCTTGGATCTCATGGCGAAAACTAGCACATTAGGGACTATTTTGGTGATCAAGTCAGCCGGCCTTCCTAGGTTTAAATGAAGGGTTATTTTAGGGTTTTCTCATGTAATAACTCTCAAGCTATAAATAGAAGGAGATAGCCTCTTTTATAGCTTGTCTTTGTTTTTGTGTTATCTTCTTCAAGGACCAACTTTTATCATTCAGCATTTAGGGTTCCTAAAACCTTAGGGTTCTTCAAACCAGCACCTATCTATCTAGACAAATCAGGTTGTTCATCCAAGAGGTGAAAGGGTTGTATTTGTTTAGAGATCCTTTGTTCTTTTCGACAAGGTTACTCATCCAAGAGGTGAGGGGGTTTGTCAAGAACATTAGTTCCTTTTGTTATCATCAATACATATTCCTTTTCCTCCATTTATGTCCGCTGTAATCTAAACCATCTCCCTTCAATTTATCCGTTCATCCATCTTAAAACTGAAGAACTATCCATCTATCTACACGCCAACCTCCCAAAGAGGCTAGATTCTGCTCCATCAAGGTTTCCTTTGGCCAACCTCCTTCCAAACAGAGCTTGGGCCATATCAGTTCGGACGAAATTGCCTGATGCGTCTTGGAATCCTTGTCTGCATAGGACTACTGTCAACGAGAATCTTGAGTTGATCTTTTGGATGCTCCACTCGTCTAAACGTCCTGAAACTTGGACACAGTAAGAACAACACGTAGAGATTTCCATCAAGCCTTTCTGATCCCTGATCGGACTCCATCTGCTCCATCATGTCTTGACGCTTTTGTCCATGTAGTCACGAGATACACCTTGGGATTGTATCAGTCCCTCCCTCTTCGGAAAGAATCATCCTTTAATCATGCTCAGTATAATCTGCCCACGAAAGCTTCACAATTATATACTCAAAGCATACTCGCCATCTCTTGTGCTTCCTTAGTTGCCATCTCTTGCGCTTCAAGGGTAAGACGATTGATGTGCTAAGGTATGTGTGAGGATTCGCATCATTCCCTCTCCCTTCGAAAAGATTCGACCTCGAATCTGTACCTAGACCTGCACCACAATACCTTAAGTTAATAATATCAAAGTAAGCACAAATCGAACCATACCAACCTTGTAAATTCAACTTGGCAGCAACATCTCTAAACATGTCAATGCATCGAGTAAGATTATTGCTCCGAGTGGCTACTCTTGCTTGAACTTGGTTTAGGGACCATCTCTGGCGTAAACGCTGCCAAACCCAAGCTCCTATCTTGAAGGATCCACTCATCATTCCATAGTTTTCCAAAGTTGCCATCATGACACTCAAGCGTGCACCATAGCGCTTGGCTTGTCCATGGGCTGTCCGCATTACTTCGATCTCTTTGCTACCACTTATACTAAACAATATACTCAAAGGCAGGAACATTAAATCGAATAATGTTATATGAATGAAACCATATATGAGTTTAAGCAATAATCCCAAAATAATAGCATGTACCGAAAGGAAGTAAGTAAATAAAATAAATTTAAAGCATTGCTTTCATGTAAACTCATACTTACAAACCGAAACATGCCATGAGGACTCAAGTGCCCATGGATCCACATTGTTTGAAACTCTGAATTGTGGTTGAGAAGATGTCTCAATTAGCATCTTCGTGCTCGGCCTCCTCCACAATTCCATCCATGAGTCGCTAAGTGACTCCTCCCTATGATTACTAACAATACTCCAAGGAACAACATGTGAAAGCATAACATCCTTAAAGAATATGTTAGTAATAGTTGCGCTATATTGATGTATCAAACGAGCATCATATGACCAATACACAGTCAAATCGTATAACGAACAACACAACCAAATTAAGCACTCATGCTTGCTATGATATCCTTTATGCATACAAAACATAGATTTTGTGTCAAATAAATAATCTTTATAGACTTCACAAAAATCAGAATCATTAGCATAAAGATTAACCCTAGGTGTAACCTGAAACGATTTTTCACTAAGTGACTTTTTATCAATACTACCAATAAGAATCAAAGGAACATCATGTGAGGACATATTGATACGATCCTTGCTAGGCTTGGATCGATGCTCCTGTTGCGATCGTTGTTCAAGGATGGACTTCGTGCGGAAATACTTTAAATTGAACCCAAACGTGCGCTGACCCTGCTAAGTCGTGATGCCTAGCCAACCCAGCTACGCAAATGAGGATCTTGATCAAACTCCTAACCCTCTAACCAGCAATTGGTTAGCAACCTAGGCAATCGAACAATGGGGGTGAACTTTCGATTTACTTGAGTGGTTCTTCGAGCGTTCGGACTCAAAGGATTCAAGGTTCTGCGAGACTTAAATTTAACTCAGGAATTTGGCAAAAAAAGTCTGATTTTATTAAGCCAAGCGGCTGCCTGAAATAGACGCAAGAAATACAAATCCTACGAGAGCTAGAACTTCTATCTATACAAGAATTCGACTTGAACAAAAGCTGAAATAATTAATTAAGTTAATTATAATACTAGTACTAAGAGTATTAGTAGACCCAAGCAATCCTACGCACGGTAGAATTGCGCAATGCGCGTCCTTCCTCAAGTCGAAGTCCTTGGTGCGCTAGGACTTGCGCATGCGTTGTCCCGCTCGGCCATTCTCCCAAACGCGTCAGGCGTTTGACTTGAAACTCCAGTAGCCTCTTCTAGACCCTTGAAGCCATCTTGTAACTCAGCTGGAGCTCAGCAAATATTTCCCAAGTCTGACTTAGCTCGGGCGTCCGTTCCGTGGGCGCTAGCGTGCGCGCTGGGTGCGACCAGCAGCGTCACTAAGCGCGGCGTGTGCCCGCGCAGTACAGACTCCTCCAACATAGCCTCGTGCTGAATCTCGTCATGTAGGAACAAAGAAAGCTGGCTGGACAGGCGCTTGCTGTGTTGGCGCATCATCGGCCCAAGGGGCGGCAAGGGCACGCGTGAAGTACTAGGGTTCGCATCACATATCATTCCTATAAATTAAACCAGTAATATTAATTAAATCACAACAGCTCATCAAACAATCATCAAACACATCATGCTCATCAAAATTTCGCAAAAGATCATGCGACCGATATAAGCGATTGCATCTGAAAAGAGCTCCTCCAAGTCCTGTCGACTTAAACACAAATTTTTCATGAAATTCACACTTCACAGAATAGTTATCTAATGTAAAAACATGTGAGAATCCAATTAAATTTGTGTTAGAGACAACACAATCCATGTCTCTCGGTCTAGCAAACATACCAAACTGTTTTCGCTTTCGCGAGTAATTTTCAAAGGCATATGACTTGACCTTCAATGCTTGTATATAATCATCATCATTTAAATTAATTTTAGAACCAGAAGCATAAAAATTAATGACGTTTATATACTCACACAAATCGCTGCTTAGGGAAGAGAGCCATACCATACCCTTTCGGTTAGGGTTGGCCGAAATAGGCACCATGGATGCACAAGGTTCTTTCCCTCTTCTTGGTGGTAAGGTAAGAGGTTTCTCTTCTGCCAACAATCTTCTCTTGTTCTGCACATTAGGTGAATTAATAATAGAAGGGAAAACAATGGGATTAGGGTTAGGAAAATCTAAGCGCAATGGCCAAAATTTCAGTTTTTGGTGGCTTGCGCCAAAACAGATTTTTTGCACATATAATGCATCCCTCACTTGTTCTCTCTTGGCATAAACACACATCTCTCCTTTTTTAATGATGCCACTCTCTGCATGCTCTTTATTTTCATGCAAGTGTTTTAAACTCTCATCTCTTTTCCCATGCTCACTCTTTTCATGGGGATTGTTTTTTATTTCATCTCTTTTCCCATGCTCACTCTTTTCATGGGGGCTGTTTTCCTCATTATTTCTCTCTTTCTTTTCACTCAACGCTCCCCTTTTTCTCTCAATATCCCTTATGATTTCAGACTCGGCATAAGCTTTTGCAACTCGCTTTTGCTCCTCATATTTTGCCTTTGACTTAGTAGGCCTGATACTAGGATAAAGAGACCTCTTCTTCCTTTGCTTCTCTATACTAATCGCCTTTTGTAACATATCCTCTAAGTAGAAGAACTCAGTGTAATACAGTGGATCTGTTATCTCTTGGTTGAGGCCTTCGAAGAATCTTACCAGCGTCTCCTTTTTGGTCTCCTTGACTTGTGCTCTCTCCAAAGCAATCTCCATCTCATTAAAGTACTCTTCAAAACTCTTATTTCCTTGTGTCAAGGTCTGCAACTTTCGGAGAAGCTCACGGTTGAAGTGAGTAGGGACAAATCGACGCCTCATGACTGTTTTCATGAAATCCCAAGTCTGAATTGGTACGTCACCTACGTTAGTTCGCTCGAGATTAATTTGTTCCCACCAATGAACTACATAGCCACTAAATGTAGCTGCTGCTAACTTTACTTTCTTTCTTTCCGAATAATCATGGCAGCGAAAAATAGATTGTACATCTCGCTCCCAATCCAAGTAAGCATTCGGACTGTACATTGCTTCAAAAGGCGGAAGTCTTACCCTTGACTCACTTTTGTTATATGTGTCGGCCTTAGCTCTCAAACCAACCAAGATCTTCCTCCTTTCACGCCGATCATACTGCCCTTGCCTCGGATAGGCATCATCCTCATAATCTCGCCTCTCGGACCATTGCGTGTAAGACATTTGTAATTCCTATAAATTCACAACACTAGCAAATAAACGTAAAATTTGTACTAAACCTAGCGCTCCCTCACGTGTTTACTCTCGTATTTAAACTCTCTAATGAACTCACAAAAATACTCAAAATCCCTGCAATCGTTCAAGTGTTAGTGCGACTCAAGAGTTCAAAGAAAAAGGCTTCTAAGAAAACTCTCAAAGACAACTAGCACTGAAAAGAATGGTGACACTTGATATTTGATTAATTGCAAGAACAACCAATTAAACAAATAGCAAGTAGAGTAGAAGGCAATTTCAAGGAATCAAAGAAAGCTCAAATTGACTCGAAATGACTCTCACAATTTCAATTTTCAATTCCGATTTTAATATCCAATTGCACTTCAACTCGCTTCCCTACTAAATCTGACTTTTGTAGCGCAAATACTTCTATATATTTTTGTATTTGCAAAATCGAATTCCTTTCTTTCTTTCATTTTTTTTGGAATCTTATCTTTTATCTTTTTTTTGTTGTTGACTGAACATAGTTTAGTGTTTCACTCACAACTTCTTACGCTGGACTCCAAATCGACTGATTCTTTTTTATTCGAATACCCAACAAACACAGCTTTCCAACGGATCTTTTTCACCCAAAATGGACTTTAGTAGCTATATATTAAAATTTAATTTCGACAACTGAATCTGCACAGATTTTCCTTTGTATTTCATGACCTCTTTGTTGGTAGAAAAAGCAAGTAATTTAGCTAATTTCAACACAACAAACTGGACTGAAAACACAACCAATTGTATTCAAGTAACGAACCAAGCACTCAAGGAAATCGGTTTTAGAATGGAGTAGAAGAAGAAACTGATTTCAGCAATGAAAACTTGAAAACAATTAAAGATACTTACAAATCTTTGAACGCCTTTAGCTCCGCTACCAACTGATACGATCCTACTTTCTTAGGATGCGTAGTACACAATCTGATCGTTGTTCAAAGACGGATTTCAATGCGGAAGAAGATAACTCACTTAGACAACATAAGCCTGCTGATCACTAAGCACCAGCCATCCTAAGTCCGAACAAGGGAGGATCCTTGTCGAATCACTAAGCCTATATCCCTTTTGGATATCAACCTAGGGCAGACAACAATTAGGATGCAATTTTGGATTTTACTTGTTTGACGACTCGAGTATTGCGGACTAGAGAAGGAACAAGGTTCAATCACATGAACAATGGGCAGAGATTTGAAGAGAGAAGTCTCAATTTTATCAAAATAATAGCCAACTCAATAATGGAGCTAAACGGATCCTTATAAAGAGTTTACAAGCAAACCCTAATAGGAATAGAAGTAGGAGTTCTAATTAAGGAAATTAACTTAATTAACTAATTAATCAATTAACCAATTAACTAATTAACTAATTAAAGTAAATATAAATATATTTAAATACATTCCAGCAGTCCATGTCGAGTTCTCTATCATCGGGCCAAGGTTTGGGCCGAAACCTCAAGTCGTATGTTGTCTCGCGTACACACTGCGCACCATAATGTTGACTTCTATAACTTTCAAACCACTAGGTCAAATGGTCGGAAACTTATTCCAAATGAAAGCTAACATCCAGACGTTTCCAAAACATGGTCGATCGCACTATTCGGACTTCTACAGCGCTGGCTAGGTTCGGACAAAGTTGCCTGATGCGTCTTGGAATCCTTGTCTGCATAGGACTACTGTCAACGAGAATGTTGGCTTAATCTTTTGGATGCTCCACTCGTCCAAACGTCCTAAAATTTGGACACAGCAAGAACAACACACAGAGGTTTCCATCAAGCCTTTCTGATCCCTGATCAGACTCCATCTGCTCCATCATGTCTTGACATTTTTGTCCATGTAGTCGCGTGATACACCTTAGGATCGTATCATTCCCTCCCTCTTCGGAAAGATTCGTCCTCGAATCTTGCTCAGCATAATCTGCCCACGAAAGCTTCACAATTATATGCTCAAAGCATACTTGCCATCTCTTGTGCTTCCTTAGTTGCCATCTCTTGGGCTTCAAGGGTAAGACGATTGATGTGCTAAGGTATGTGTGAGGATTCGCATCAAATTGGAATGAAGAGCAGTTCAACCACTCAACTTATTCATGCTTATATTGGGCTCCAATCCAATATGATCTTCATCACTTGGTAAAGTTTCCTATTTTCTATTGTTTATTGATGATTTCTTACGAAAAACACGAGTTCATTTTCTTAAGCAGAAAAGTGAGGTGTTTGAGGCATTCAAGAAGTTTAAAGCTCTTGTCTAGAATGAAAGTGACTATGAGATCAAGTCCTTGATGACTAACTGATACGATCCTTTTTTGAAAGGAGACTACGCACCAATGTTGATCTTTGTTCAAGACGGGATTTCCCTGCGGAATAGATAACTTTCTTAAGCAATCAAGCCTGTTGATCGCTAAGCATCAACCAACCTAACTAGAATAAGGAAGGATCTTAATCGAATCGCTAAGCCTATATCCCTTGTGGATATCAACCTAGAACAGACAATTAATGGAAGTAATTTCAGGTTTTACTTGGAACGACTCAAGCTTACAAGACTCAAGAAGAACAAGGTTCATTCATTGTTGAACGCAAAAAGGGCAGAGATTATAAGAAAATATCTTTATAAATAATCAGCCAACTTTCTAAGGAGGCCAAGCGGCTCCTTATATATGGTTACAAGGAAACCCTAATAGGAATAGAAGTAGGAGTTCTAAATAAGGTAATTGACTTAATTAACTAATTTAAATAAACTAGTTAACTAATTAATTAAATAAATGGAAACAAAGGTTATTGCCATTATTTAACTAATTAATTAAGGAAACTAATTAACTAATTAATTAAATAAATGGAAACAGAAGTTGCTGCCATTATTTAACTAATTAATTAAGGAAACTAATTTAGCTAATTAATTTAATAAATGGAAACGAAAGTGTTGCCAAAATTGGACAAGGTCAAGCAGCCAGCCAAGGAATCCTAGCACGCGCGGGACAAGGAGTCCTCGCGGCGCAAGGACTCGTGCACCCGGACCTAGTTTGCGTGCGGCTCCGCACCCTAGATTAGGGTTTGGGATATCTTCCAAACGGCTCGAGCTTTTCCGATGAAACTTGGGCTCCCACTTTTGGACATGTTGCAGTACATGTCAAACTTGATAGGTGGGAAAGGTCGGCCCATCTACGCGTTGATCTGCTGCCCAGCAGACACAACATCAAACGCCGTGATAGTGAGTAGGTTGACCATGCGTGGGGTCTTCTCTCGAAGTGCAACCTCCTCACTTGTCATCTCACACTCCAGTTCCTTGTGAATGATAGATGACAACTTGTCTTGAAGCTTTCTAGCTCTTGCTCGTGTCATCGGACCAGCAGGCGGCAAAGGCATGTCGATGCGTGGATTTGCATCATTCCCTCCCCCTTCGAAAGGATTCACCCTCGAATCTGAATCAGCATCAAGTCCATAATCATCCCCTACATCAAACAAATTTAAGTCAGACACATTGAAAGTAGAACTAATTGAGCTATACTCACTAGGTAATGCTAGTTTGTAAGCATTATTGTTGATCTTCTCAACAATCTGAAATGGTCCATCTCCTCGAGGGGACATCTTGCCACGACGTTGGGCTGGAAAATGTTCCTTCCTCATGTGCAACCACACCCAATCTCCGACATTGAAGGCAACAAGCTTTCTGCCTTCGTTCCGTTTAGACGCCACCTTGTTATTCATGCACTCAATATTCTGTTTTGCCTTAGCATGTAATTGCTTGACAAAATCAGCCTTCTGTGCGCCATCTAAACTTATAACATCACTCAAAGGTAAAGGAGTTAAATCCAAAACAGTCCTAGGATTAAATCCATAAACAAGTTCAAAAGGTGAGTAATGAGTAGTGGAATGTACAGCACGGTTGTAACCAAATTCAATAAAAGGAATATGATCAACCCAAGTAGAAACATGCTTTCGGACCAGCGTCCTTAATAAAGACCCAAGTGTACGATTCACTACCTCAGTTTGTCCATCTGTTTGTGGATGATAAGATGTGGAATACAACAACTTGGTACCACGTTTCTTCCATAAAACACGCCAAAAATGGCTGAGAAACTTGGTATCTCTATCAATCACAATAGTCAAAGGAATACCATGTAAACGAACTACTTCATGAAAGAACAAATCAGCAACTTGAGTAGCATCATAAGTAGTTGAACATGGAATAAAATGTGACATTTTTGAAAATCTGTCAACCACTACAAATACACTATCCTTCCCATTTTTGGACTTAGGCAGCCCCACGACAAAGTCCATGGATAGGTCGGTCCAAGGATGGGAGGGTGCGGGCAAAGGAATATACTCGCCATGACCAACAGACTTAGATTTGGCTCTACGACAAATTAAACATCTAGCAACTATGCGCACTACATCGCGCTTCATGTGAGGCCAATAAATGATCATGCAGCACATCTAAAGTCTTAGTCACACCAAAGTGACCCATCAATCCGCCACCATGTGACTCAAGGATAAGTAAGTCATGCAAAGAACAATGTGGAATACACAATTGTTTACCCTTAAACAAATAACCCTCATGCTTATAAAATTTAGAACCAGCAATGGACACATCATGATTAAAGATATCACCAAAATCAGAATCAAGTGAATATAATTGAATAATGTGTGAAAATCCCAATAATTTAGCATTGAGAGAAGTAATTAAGGTGTACCTCCTTGAAAGAGCATCAGCAACAACATTTTCCTTACCTTTTTTGTATTGAATATGGTATGGAAAAGACTCAATGAATTCCATCCATGTGGCATGGCGTCTGTTGAGCTTACCTTGCCCTTTAAGGTACTTCAAACTGAGATGATTTGTGTGGACAATGAATTCCCGCGGCATCAAGTAATGTTGCCACACTTCTAGTGCGCGTACGAGCGCGTAGAACTCCTTGTCATATGTCGGGTATCTCAGTTGAGCATCTTTCAGTTTCTCACTGAAAAAGACAATTGGACGCTTCTCCTGCATAAGAACAACTCCAATTCCCACCCCACTAGCATCGCATTCCACTTCAAAAGCTTTGCTAAAATCAGGAAGGGCTAACACAAGTGCGGAACATAAACGCTCCTTTAGTGTGTTAAACGCTTCCTCCTGCAACTCATCCCACTTGAAAACTAAATTTTTCTTGGTTAGCTCATTCAAAGGGACAACAATTGTACTAAAGTCCTTGACAAAGCGCCTATAAAAGGACGCTAAGCCATGAAAAGAACGTGCCTCACTTGCGTTCTTAGGAGTAGGCCACTCCTTGATTGCTCGGACCTTTTCTTCATCCACCTTTACACCTTCAACACTTACAATAAAACCCAGAAAGCCTACTTCTTTCATGGCAAATGAAAATTTACTAGGTTTAGCATACAAATGTTGGGCACTAATAACGGCTCAACTTCGATTTGGATAGAAGGAGGCCGAATTGCTGTTCTTTAGCTGGATCTAGTCCTCTTGTGAGAGGTTGGCAGCTTGGATGGATGAACGGATGAAGGTGCTTTTAGTGTTCAAATGGAGTATGTGTTGCAGCGGAAATGGATGATGTTTAGAGGTGTTTAGATGATGAACATAATAAGAACTTAACTAATTAGAAAACCCTCTTGATCTTAAGAACAAGCAACCTTTCTACAAACTAGTTAAGGATCTCTCTTTTCTGATTTAAGAACAAAGCTCAAGAGCTTAATTATAAGAAGAGATAGAAGATAAACAAGAGCTTAATTACAAGAAGAGATAGAAGATAAACAATGGTATTCAGCCCTATTGGCACCGGTTACCAAGAACCCTAAGTTACACTAGTTTACTCTAAGAATTGGCCAAAGAGAATATCATCAAAATCAAAGGCAAGCTATAAAAGAGGCTATCTCCTTCTATTTATAGCTTGATAATTATTACATGAGAAAACCCTAAAATAACCCTTCATTTAAACCTAGGAAGGTCGGCTGACTTGATCACCAAAACAGTCCCTAATGTGCTAGTTTTCGCCGTGAGATCCAAGGCTGGTCCGGGCAAGGCATAAGGACGAGCTGGAGCTTTTAAGCTCATATCATCCCATCCCCCTTTGAAGAGATTCGTCCTCGAATCTAAGTTTGGAGGGTGTGGGGTTTCGAAAGTGGAGTGAGAGTCTTCAAGCTCGTATCATCCCCTCCCCCTTTGAGGAGATTCGACCACGAATCTATAGGGTCCATCCCTTACAGGGCCAAACGGGTCAAGGCATGCTCACAGCTTGTGGATACACACGGAAGCCTACAACTACACCTTTCAGAGAATATAGGCCAAGGTGGAGGCCTTGATTGGGGAAGATAGGTAGGCGTGGAAGGAAAACAACCAAGAACAATCAAGGATTGACCATGACGAGGCAAGGAGTGAACTAGGGCCAAGTGCGGGCTCTTAGTAGTGGCTGATAAGGCGAGGGCGCTATGCTGAACCAAAAGAGCAGTGGACGGAATCCGTGTAAAGTGCGAGATTGTGAGACCACTTGATGGCGCCTCAAATGGAAAGAAATGTGCGCTGCCCATGTGACCAAAACCGAGGAGAAACGGATCCACAAATCTATGTATAGGCACCCTCGGAATGATGGAGAAGGCACTACCCAAGGACTGAAACTTGCGCTGCAATGCAAGGCAATGAGCGGCTGTCTCATGGCAATCCGAAGTGGACTCACAAGCCCTACATGTGTTCGTTTCGCTCCCAAACCCCCTATGCATATCCGAAACCAGTAGCTTCTCCTCAAACGGAGGCAAATCATCCTCAATAAGTGATGGCGAATCGGCCGAAACAACACTAGGAAGATCCTCAATCTCCTCGACCAACGGTGTCTCAAAACCATCCATGGATTGCAATACATTCATTTCCCTCCCAAGCGGTACTAAACTTTCCTTGACTGATGGCGAACCAAGAGTACAAACGCTAACCTCTTCACATTGCCCAAGGTGGCCGGAAACCCGTAGGTTATCACATATAAGTGTCATTGCGGCCATGGTGTTTGTCATGGCTTGAGTGCTTCTGTCCAAGCGCGCTAGAATTGTAGCCATCCTCAAGGCGAAAGGTGAGGTGCCAAGGTGTGGGGATGGGGCAACCTTGGTGAAGTAGTCCTCATGCCCATACAAAATCTCTCCACTAGTCGCATAAGACTCATACGCATAGGCTTGCCGAGAGGGCGCAATATGATCATACTCCAACCAGGAAGGAGTGGAAGGGGAAGCCTTGGTGAAGTACTCATGGCTACAGTCAAGGTGGGGGGGGGGGGGCTGCTCAACATGATACCAAGATGCGTGGCTAGTAGGAGCAACCCTCAAATGCGGCGGTATGTAGGAAGACATAGAAAAATTCCTACAAAAGGAAAAATAAATACAATTGATAGCTGAAAGGGGTTAGTCTCTCCCTCACGTGTTTCACTCTCGTGTTTGTCACTCTAATGTACTCACACTCTTCTCTCACACTCTTATCTGAATCACCAACCGAAGACCTAAGCTATAAAGACCTAACTAGGGCTCAAGGAAAGCAAGACAACCAAGGTACGAAAGAAAGGCAAGGAAAGTCAAAATTCTGCCCAAGGAAAAAGGATTTAATTTGGGCCGAAATTGGACTTAGAATAGAGTAATAATATGTGGAAACAAAGAAGAAAACAACACAGCTCAAACTACTCAAGAAAAGACTCAAAGAAACAAGAAGAGAAAATCACAAAGAAATGAAAGACTCAAAGCTGAAATTTCGAGTGAAAACTGCGCACTGATTTTGAATTGGATAGAAGTATGTGAAACCAACAGAATTAGGAGAAGTGTAAAACATAAGAGTTGTTCCCCTTAGACTGAACTTTAATATGTCAAAATTTCAGAATTTTCTGAGCGCAGACACTCAGACAAAAAGGGAAAAGCCGAAGCTAGTCAAAAGGAAAAAACAGAAAACGAAAATCTGAATTGGAAACACAAATTGAAAGCTGAAACTTGTGTTCTTCCACAATGACACTTTAAAAACAATGTAATTCACTTCAGATAGATACACACAAGTAGTCTCTTTCTTATGACTCAATTGATTCACTCTTTTTTTTTTTTTTTGAGTGTTAGGAACTTGATCTTTCTTTTAGTTCCTTTCTCTTTTCTTTTCTGTTTTTGCAATGAGTGAAGAGAGCTCACTTGTATGACATGTATCCTTGAAAGAAGAAGAAGTGAAAGACAAGTAGGTTTGCTCTTGAAAATATTTTCACTAAAAGCCAAAAGTGAGGTGGCAAGTGATAGTGATGTGTCCAAATGTGTGTGGATGACAAGGCAAGTGACAAGGCAAGTGATGTGGCTGTGTATGACAAGCAACCTAAGTGTAAGGATGCTAATTAGGGCCGGCTGTGAGGGGGAAGTGTAGTGAGCAAGCTAAAATGCTTGGCTCACAATGAAAGGAAATACTAGGCTCACAAATGAGGTGATGTGGCCGGCTAGGGTTGGATGCAAAAATTTCAGATTTTAGCAAGACAACAAGCAAGTCCACATGGCTCTCATGGCCACCATAGGAAGCTCCAATAAACACAGCAGCAATTACACTTAAGAAGATGAAAATTCGTCCATGTAGATGCACACAAACACAATAATTTTCAGCACTTGTGTTCTTCCAAAATTCAGCACACTAAAAGACAAGAATTTCTTCAAGAACACCAAATTTTTCAAATGAGGTGGGAATGATTCCTATGGTAGAAAACAATGTTTAAACCATAGAAAACAAGAATCAAGGTGTTTGAACCGAAGAAACTCGAGGAAAATCAGTTTGAACCGAAGAGAGGAACGGATATGAAAACAGAAAAAATTCAGCACAAAGGAAAGAAGTTCTACGGTAGAGAAGATGATTCTAACCGTAGAAATGAAGAGGAGAACAAGAAAAACCAACCTAGAGGACAGCTGAAGCTCCGCTACCACTTGATACAAGTTCAGCCTCTGTTTTGGAGAACATGAACTGATTGAATGGAGCCACAGATTCGGCCTCCTTCTATCCAAATCGAAGTTGAGCCGTTATCAAGTGGTAGCGGAGCTCCAACTGCCCTCTAGGTTGGTTATCTCACCATTTCCCCCATTAAAATCGCTCCCCCTTCATCTCTTTTATTCGTTTGTGCTGGTCAGAATTTTTCTGTCCAGGAGTCAGTTTTGTATCTGTTTTCGTTTTGATTTTCTGTGCGTTTTCTCCATCAGAAAAGTCTGAAACTTTTGGTGCTTAATCTTCTATCTGTGTAGAGAAAACTTTGTTTTTGAGTCGACTGCTGAATCTGTGATTTTTACACACTTTTTGACCTTGGAAGAAAAGTGTACAAAAATCGAGCGAGAAAAACAGTTTTGTGTTGTGCGTCTATTTTCTCTCCCTTCCACTTGGAATTTCATTTTTCTTCCTTCTACAAAGTTGTAGATAGGAGTCTTTTGAGTCTGTCTGTTCATTTTCAGAATTTTTGATCCACGTTTGCTATGTGTTGAAGGCAAAAGCCGAAAGTCTCCTGGGTGTTCTTGATAGTTCATCTTGTTTTCGTTTTGGTTTTGTGTTTGATTTCGTTGGAGCCAAAAAATTCTAAAAAATTGGTGTTTGTGTGGTTTACCTGAGCTGTGTTTAATTGTTGGCTTTTGTTGGAGCTTCCTATGGTGGCCATGAGAGCCATGTGGACTTGCTTGTTGCTTAGCTAAGTGCCAAATTTTGTGCTCCACTCCTAGCTGGCCACATCACCCCTATTGTGAGCCTAGTATTTTCATGCATTGTGAGCCAAGCATTTCAGCTTGCTCACCACTCTTCTCCTCACTTAGCCGGCCCTAGGTTTAGCATCCTTACACATGCCACCTCACTTGCCACATACACACCACCTCACTTGCCACCTCACACATTTTGCCACCTCATCACTAGTGCCACCTCATCAAATATTTGGCATCTAGTGAATATTTTTAAATGAGTACAACTACTTGTCTTTCACTTCTTATTTCAAAACTACTTGTCATACAAGTGAGTTCTCTTCACTCATTGCAACAAAAGAAAGAAAGAAAGGGACTAAAACATAGAAGAAGAAAAAAAGTGATCAAGTTCCAAATTAAAAAAAAAAAAAAGATTGCAATTGAGTCAAAAGCAAGAGACTACTAGTGTGTATGAATACATTAGAAGTGTAGTAGTTCACTTTTGGTGTGCATTTGTTTGATTTTCGATTTTCTCCTTTAGTTGTTTAAACTTTCGGTTTTGGATTTTTCTTTGAAATTTCCTTTCTCCTTTCCTTGAGTCTTTTCTTGTGTAGCTTGTCTTGGTGTTTTCCTTTCCTTGTTTCCGCACATCATCTATCCACTCTAAACCAATTTAGTGATCAAAATCAAGTTATCTTCTTTGATCACTATTTTGGTTTTCCTTCACCGAGCTTCACCTTTCCTTCTAGCCCTTGTTTTCATTGCTTTTCCTTGTGCCTTAGTGATTCTTTGAGTCATTGTTTGGCTTCGGTTATGGTTTGGGCTTAGAGAGA
Source organism: Viola odorata (assembly GCA_963691705.1). Classification (NCBI taxonomy): domain Eukaryota; kingdom Viridiplantae; phylum Streptophyta; class Magnoliopsida; order Malpighiales; family Violaceae; genus Viola; species Viola odorata. The sequence continues at coordinate 35,052,080 of OY829539.1, read as the reverse complement.
AAATTGTGAGATTATTAGAGTGATAAACACGAGCGAAACACGTGAGGGAGGGACTAACCCTTTTTAGCTATCAATTGTGTTTGTTCTTTTTGTAGGTATTTACTATGTCTTCGCATTGCTCTTATTCGGATGTTGGGTCCGATTGGGAGGATGCATCTTGTTCTAGTGCGGCCTATTCCATGGCTAGTGACCGCGTATCTTCTTGCCATGCCGTGACCTACTTGGGAGAGGTAGAGTCACCGTATGGGACTAGTTCTTGCCATAAGGATGCTTGTCTCGAGAGGGATGAAGCATCACTTGATTCTTGGGCCTATGTATTAGACAGTCGAGACAGCCGCTCTAGTGCCACTTCTTCTTCTCGGTTGGAGTATGGTCTTCGTGAGCCCTCACGGCAATCTTATGGGTATGAGCAGCCAGACTACATTTATGAGTGCCCACACCGCCCCTCTTCCTTATGTGGCACCACCTCCATATGGTGCCCATAGCTCATCACGCGTGATAGAGGCACCGGTTAATCACCTCCTTTATCCACATGGACGTGACTATGTTCCATATGGGCCACCATCATCACCCCGTGACCTTAGGACTCCTAGTGCACCTCCTCTCCACGCGCTGCCGTATTTTTATGAGCAACCTACTCACCATGTCACTTGGCCCCCGCCACTTCCTAGCCGAGACTTTGACACAGTGACTGCCTCCTATACCCCTCCACATTTAAGGGTTGCTCCTCCGCACCCTTCCTATCACCTTACCCCATCACATGACCTAGGGTCGTCCTATGCACAAGTACCTTCACCCTTCGACTCAGAGATTGCTCCAATTCTAGCACGAGTGCAACGTGATGCGTTCCTTGTAGGCTAGAACGCTCTCCTTAGATCGTTGTCCGACGACGTGGCTTTCAATGCGGAAATATAACTCGAAGAAGACACGGAAGTCTCCAAGGTTTGGTGGCCTTGGCACCCTACGTCGAATCCCTTGAGGTTCTTGGGTCAAACCTTTGAATCTCCAAGATTTGGTGGTCTTGGCACTCCAAAGAACGGATGACTCAATGAGAAGTGCTTTCAAGTTTTACTTGACAAGCTAATCGAATGCACGAAACTCAATTAGTTGCAAGGTTCATCAAGAACAAGTGGATAAAGATCCCAAGAAATATGCTTTCAATAATCAATAATCAAAGTCCGCTGAAAATAACATGGGCGGCTCCTTTTTAAGGAAGCGCAAAACCCTAATTCCAAAAATGGAAACTAGTTTAGTTTCTAAAAAAAATGAATTAAACGAAAATGGCAACAAGCCACCCTTCCAAATAAGTTCTGAAACCCTAAAATAACATAAATAAAGTCTACTAAATAGGATAGAAGTGCAGGCTCCGCCGTTTAGGTCAAAAGGCCCAAGTGGCTTTGCTTGCGGGTCCGCCGAATCACGTTTTAAGGAAATAAGGCGTTTTCCTTATTCCCTAGAGCGTTCCCACTGAAACTTGGAGGGAAACTTCCTAACACATATATGAAGTTCTGGCCTGAATATTGTGCGAGTAAATATGCTCCAATATTCAAAAGGCTCGGAAGTGGCTTTCGATGTCCAATGCGGGCTTGTGATTTGGGCCTGTCCCAAATCCTTCGGGCGTTTCTCCTGATTTTTGGCCTGGACTCTTCTCTTGTATTATAAATGAACATGGCCTGGTCAAAAATAGGAAAAGGGCGCTGGTGGACCTAAAGGTCCGAAGTGGCCAAGTGTGGCCCATCCGCGACACGGATCAAGGTCACAAGGCGCGGCTGGGGCGCGCGCAGGCTGGCTTCTTCTGAGGCTGTCTCTGCCTTCAGTTCCATGTGAATAAGGCTGCTGAGTCTTGTCTGTAGGGCTCGGGCCCTGGCTCGAGTGATCGGGCCCGTGGGCGGCAATGGGAGGCTCGCGGCTGCATCTTCCAAGGCTCGGGCCTTGACGCGGGTAGTTGCGCCTGTGGGTGCATCACTAGGGTTGGCCCTAGCTGGGATCGTATCATCCCCTCCATCTTGAGAAGGATTCGCCCTCGAATCCAGATCAGCAACATCCTCATCACCTGCGTCCAATAACCTTAAGTTAGAAATATCAAAGTAATCACGAATGGAGCCATACCAACCTTGTAGATCCATTTCGGCTGCAATGTCCTTGAATAGGGCAATGCGTTGGATTGTCCATAGGCTGTCCACACCATAGCACTTGGATTGTCCCTTGCTGCCACCTATACTAAATAACTCTCTCAAAAGCAGCAACATCAAACCGAAAGGTGTCATATGAGTAAAACAACACACGAGTTTCACCAACTGACTAAAAATAATGGCAAGAGTGATAAGGTAGGAAGTAAATAAAACAAACGGAAGACATTCTTCCCATGCAAACATATACTTACAAACAAAGACATGCCATACAGAACCAAACGTTCTTTTATTCATGCGGTTAGAAACTCCCAATTGTGGTTGACAAGGTGTCCAATTTAGCATTGTCGTGCTCAGTCTCCTCCACAATTCCATTAGCGAGTCGCCCAAGTGACTCCTTGCTATGATTACTAACAATACTCAAAGGAACAAGATGTGAAAGCATAACATCCTTAAATAGTATGTTAGTAATAGTTGTGTTATATTGATGTATTAAACCATCATCATATGACCAATACACAGTCAATTTCTGTAACGAGCTACACAACCAAATTAAGCGCTCACGCTTGCTATGATATCCTCTATGCATACAAAACATAGACCTTGTTTCAACTAAATAATCACTATAAGTTCTATAAAAATCAGAATTAGTAGCATAAGGATTAAATCGGTGTAAAAACTCAAGCAACTTCGCGAAGAAAGGTTTTCCATTAAAATTACTATCAAAACTTAAAGAAACATCATGTAAAGACATAACACTCCTTAAAACTAAGTTAGTAATTTCAAACATACTACAGTAACTCACCAAACAACTATCAAACGCATCATATTCATCAAAAATTCACAAAAGGTCATGTGACCTAAATAAGTGATCACGCTTGAATAGAGTTCCCTTAAGTCCAGTCGATTTACCCACAATTTTATCATAAATCTCACATATGGCAGAATGATCAAACAATATAAATATATGTGAAGATTCAAATAATTTTGTGTTAGGGAAAGTGATAAGGCCCAAGCTCTGTTTGGAAGGAGGTTGGCTGAAGGAAACCTTGATGTAGCAGAATCTAGCCTCTTTGGGAGGTTGGCGTGTAGATAGATGGATAGTTCTTCGGTTTTAAGATGGATGAACGGATAAATTGAAGGGAGATGGTTTAGATTGCAGCGGACATAAATGGAGGAAAAGGAATATGTATTGATGATAACAAAAGGAACTAATGTTCTTGACAAACCCCCTCACCTCTTGGATGAGTAACCTTGTCGAAAAGAACAAAGGATCTCTAAACAAATACAACCCTTTCACCTCTTGGATGAACAACCTGATTTGTCTAGATAGATAGGTGCTGGTTTGAAGAACCCTAAGGTTTTAGGAACCCTAAATGCTGAATGATAAAAGTTGGTCCTTGAAGAAGATAACACAAAAACAAAGACAAGTGTAGAAATGAACCATTCCTACACTTTAAATACTTAAGTTATTTACAAGGGGAAAATACCCCATTACCCTTGGACAAAGGGGCTTGCTGCCGGACTTGGGAAACCTTGAAGATGGGCTTGATGGGCCTTGCCTTGACGTTCACCATGGCTAAGACTTAGCCGAACGCATTCATGGTTTGCTAGGGTTGGGCGCGCATGGCTTCGGAGGGTTAGGCGCGCTGTTCCTCGTGGTATGTCCGAGCAAAGCATGAACGCATGTAGTCCATCTCTCCCTTGCTGCCAAGTCGCGCTCTTCGGTTCTAAGGCTCTTCAAGAGGGTGGCTGCTAAGGCTTTGCTCCGAGTGAAGTATCCGTGAGCATTGGTGCTCATATCATCCCCTCCCCGTTTGAAGGGATTCGACCTCGAATCCATGGGCTGCTCCTCTTCAACGCCCTCGGTATCACCTTCAAAGTAAGGAGATAAGTCATTAATGTTAAAACTTGAGCTAACAGACCCAAAGGAAGGAGGTAAATCTAAACGATAAGCATTATCGCTGAATTTTTCCACTATTAGAAAGGGGCCGTCTCCCCGTTGGCTAAGTTTCCCTTTCCGTTGAGTTGGGAAACGGTCTTTCCTCAAATGCAGCCACACCCATTCGCCAACCTCAAATGACTTAATGTGGCGTCCCGAGTTGCGTTTGGCCATAAGCTTGGCGTTCAATGCCTCCATTCGCTCCTTTGCTTTCCCATGCAATTGCTTCACTACGGCTGCTTTCTCCTCTCCATCTGTGCTTATCAAATCAGTCAAGGGAAGCGGGAGCAAGTCTATGGGGGTGAGTGGGTTAAACCCATAGACAAGCTCAAAAGGAGAGAAGCGAGTGGAAGAATGCATGGCACGATTGTATGCAAATTCAATAAAAGGGATGCAATCGTCCCATGACTTAGAGTATTGCTGAATCATCACACGTAGCATTGTGCCTAACGTCCTATTAACTACTTCAGTTTGGCCATCCGTTTGGGGATGACAAGATGTAGAAAACAGCAACTTCGTGCCCAATTTACCCCACAATACACGCCAAAAGTGACTAAGGAATTTGCTATCCCTATCACTAACAATTGTGCGAGGCATACCATGTAATCGGACAATCTCATGAAAGAAAAGTGTGGCAATATGCGATGCATCATTCGTAGTGTGACATGGTATAAAATGAGCCATTTTTGAAAAGCGATCAACTACTACAAAGAGTGAATCCTTGCCTCGTTTGGAACGAGACAAACCAACTACGAAATCCATAGATAAATCACACCACGGATGCGATGGAACAGGTAGAGGCATATAAAGACCATGATTAAGGCATTTAGATTTAGCACGTTTACAAGTAAGGCAAGCTGCCACAAAATTAGTAACTTGTTTCTTCATGTGTGGCCAAAAGAAATGCTCTTTAAGTGTGCTAATCGTCTTTTCTACGCCAAAGTGGCCCATTAGACCACCACCATGTGCTTCTTGAACAAGCAATTCACGTGCGCTACATGTAGGAATACATAATCGACCTTTGCGAAACAGAAACGAATCATGTAACACAAAAATGTCATGCGCACCATTAACACAAGCTAGGAATGTATCTTTAAAATCCGCATCATCAGCATACAAAGAGGTGATATGCCTAAAGCCTAAAAGGCGTGAATGAAGTGATGTAAGGAGGGCATACCGTCGAGACAACGCGTCTGCCACGATGTTGTCCTTACCCTTCAAGTATTTGATGTGGTATGGGAATCTCTCGATAAACTCCATCCAAGCTGCATGGCGTTTGTTTAGCTTGCCTTGTCCCTTCAAGTACTTGAGGCTCAGGTGGTCCGTATGCACTACAAATTCTTTGGGAAGCAGGTAGTGTTCCCACACATTCAGGGCACGCACAAGGGCATACAACTCTCGGTCATATGTGCAATAATTCAGCTGCGCACCCTTCAACTTTTCACTAAAGAAAGCCACCGGTTTCTTCTCTTGGACTAAAACAGCCCCAATACCGATGCCACTTGCATCACACTCTACTTCGAATGTTTTGTCGAAGTTGGGTAGGATTAGGACGGGGCTGGAGGACAGCCTGTCCTTGAGAGTGTTGAAAGCTAACTCATGCTCTTCACCCCAAATGAAAGGGACATTCTTCTTGGTGAGAGCATTAAGGGGGGCTGCAATGGAGGAGAAGTCCTTTACAAAGCGACGGTAGAAACCAGCCAGCCCGTGGAAGGAGCGGACGTCTCCTACATTGGTTGGGGTAGGCCATTCAGCAATGGCCTTGATCTTCTCATTGTCCACTTTTAGACCTTGAGTACCTACAATGAAACCAAGGAAGTGGACTTCCTCTAAACAGAATTCGCATTTGGATAACTTCGCGAAGAGTTTGTGCTTGCGAAGGGTGAGAAAAGTCTGTTTCAAGTGTTCTACGTGGAGTTGTTGTGATGTGCTATAAACCAATATGTCATCAAAATAAACAACTACAAATTTCCCTATAAAAGGTCTAAGCACATGGTTCATTAAGCGCATAAAGGTGCTAGGAGCATTAGTGAGCCCAAATGGCATAACTAGCCATTCATAAAGACCAAACTTGGTTTTAAAGGCTGTTTTCCATTCATCTCCTTTATACATCCTAATTTGGTGATAACCACTCACTAAATCAATTTTGGAGAACACTTTGGCACTACTTAACTCATCCAGCATGTCATCCAAACGGGGAATGGGGTGCGAGTACTTTACCGTGATTTTATTCACCGAACGGCAATCCATGCACATGCGCCAACTACCATCCTTCTTTGGCACGAGGACCACCGGGACAGCACAAGGAGAAAGGCTCTCCCTAACGAATCCTTTGTCAAGAAGCGCCTCAACTTGATCTTGCAATTCTTGCGTTTCCTTTGGGTTACAACGATACGCTGGGCGGTTTGGTAGTGTTGATCCAGGCAAGAAGTCAATTCGGTGCTCTATTCCACGTACAGGGGGGAGTCCCTTGGGGATTTCATCCGGAAAAACATCCTTGAAATCTAGTAAAAGAGGAGACAAACAACTAGGAAAAGAGGGGTTAGGGTTAGTAACCACAAGTGCGTGTTCCTTAAATCTGATAAGTATGCAAGGCTTGCGTATGATTAAAGCATGCCTTACATCTCTACCCTTAGCCATTAGACACACCTTGTTGTCCAATTTTACACCCGTTGGAATCTTACCCGCTTGCTTACTGTTTTCAAGCGATGTATTGCCACACAACCCTCTCTCGTAGCTCACCTTTTTCTCTCCACTCAAGGCATGCTCATTTTTTTCATGCCCGCTGTTTTGCACTCTCTCATTTGTTACTTTCTTCACTCCACTCCATTCCGCTTGCTTTCCAAGTGAAGATGTTATCTCAAACGTGGCAGCAGCCTTTTCCAACTTCAATTGATCCTCGTAAACTTGATTAGGAGGAAGGGGCGGTAGTAGGAACTTGCTGCCGTTGTGTTCTAACTTGTATGTGTTGGACAACCCGTCATGAAGGGCCTTCTTATCGAATTGCCACGGTCTGCCAAGGAGAAGGTGGCTAGAGTGCATTGGTGCGACATCACATAGGCGTTCGTCCACACACTTGCCGATTTGGAGGGGAACTAGAACTTGGCTCTTGACTCTAACTGAGTTTCCATCGTTGAACCAATTCAACACATAGGGCCGCGGGTGTTTGGAGGTGGTGAGGCCTAAGGAATGCACTAGGAGGGTGCTGGCCACATCCGTACAACTTTCGTTGTCCACAATAATGGAAACTACCATTCCATTAGAAATTCCGCGGGTGTGAAACAAGTTCTCCCTTTGTTCCATCATCTTGTCACTGTCCTTTGCTGCCATGCTCAAACTACGGCGAACAACTAAGCAATTGGGGACTTCTAACATGTCATACTCATCTTGGTCTATCGGTGCATCCTCGTGATCAGTCCATTCATGGCCGAGAGTAGGTGATGCATCATCATCGTCCTCACTTTCTGCTGCCCCCCCTCGCGGATCATCACCACCCGTCGATTGGGGCATTCGGCCCTCATATGGCCTTTCCCTCCACACTTGAAACACTCAATGTTTTGGGCAGGAGTTCTAGGTGTGGAGGTAGTGTTTGAGGTTTGTTTCGGGTTGGTGTATGGCTTGGATGGTGTGTGAGTTTTGGGGTTGTCCGTGGCAGGTGTAGAGGTCTGCCATGGCTTTGGTGTGGTCGAGTGATACAAGCTCGGTTCTGGTTTGGAGCCTTTACACGGATCTAGTCCTCTTTGGGAGGTTGGATCGTCGATTGGATGGATTTGATGGAGAGGATAACGTCGCAAGGAGATTGCGGAATAGATGCAGCGGATTTATGCTTGAAGATGAAGATGTATTGATGAAGAACAATAAACTAACTTGCATACACGGTAAACCCTTCTAGGGATGATTCCTAGATAACCTTACCACAAGCATACAAGGATCTCTCAATCAAGGCCGACCCTTCCATCAACAAGGATGGACAACCCGGCTATTTTGATGAAGAAGATGAAGTGCTGGTTTTAAGAACCCTAAATTACCTAAGCTACACCAAGCTACACTAGGGTTTGGTCTTAGAGAAATAACATTCAAATCAAAGACAACTAACAAATGAGGCTAAGTCCTCTATTTATAGGAAAGCTAAAATAAAGAGGAAAATACATAAATAACCCTTGGACAAAGGGCCTTGATAACTCTTCAAGAGGTGTCCAAAATGGTCCAAGATAGGCTTGACAATCGGTCATGGACAAGTCGAGGCCTTGACGCTCACATCAGTCGAGGCAGGCTCGGGGCCTCTAAGGGAGGCAGCCTGGATCGTATCATCCCATCCGCTTTTGAAGGGATTCGACCTCGAATCTGTAGGCTCAAACGGATGGAAGGCCAAACGGTTATAGGAGCATGTCGAGGGGCCATGACCAAGGCTTGGGTAGGGAGCGGAACCAAGGTCATAGCTGTGACGGGGTGGGAGGCTTCGACCATGGTGTGTGGAGGGCGCAGGTGTGGTGTAGAAGGCTCGATCTCGGTCCCTATGCCGAGAGAGCTCATGAAGATCAAACCCAACCCGAGAAAAGAAGGCAGCATAAGAACGAGAAGACTCAAGACACAAAAGGGGACTCAAAGGAGACACAAAGAGAAACAAAGGAAGCAAAAGCGACTCAAGGGAAACAAAAGAAAGAAGAAAACTGAATGTTTGATCAATCACAAATGAAAACCGAAACTCAAATCAAATGCACACTTCGCAACTAACTACTACACTTCTAATGCAATCATACAAGTTAACCTCTTGCTTTTGACTTACTTGAATTCTTTTAAGGACTTAATAAATTCTTTTCTTTTCTTTTAGTCCTCTTTTTCTTTTTCTTTTTTTTTTCTCCTTTTTTTTTTTCTTTTGTAAGTGCAAGAGAGCCCAAGCATGTATGACAAGTCTTTTAAAAGAAAAGAAGTGTATGACAAGTAGTTTTAGACTTTTTAAAAATTTTCACTAGATGCCAAAAATGTATGAGGTGGCACTAGTGATGAGGTGGCAAAATTATGTGAGGTGGCAAGTGATGTATCAAGTGAGGTGGCAAGTGTGAGGTGATAAAATATCAAGAAGAATATTCTGTGTGAGGTGATAAAAATTCTGACCAGCACAAACGAATAAAAGAGATGAAGGGGAAGCGATTTTAATGGGGGAAATGGTGAGATAACCAACCTAGAGGGCATCTGGAGCTCCGCTACCAAATGATACAAGCTCGGTTCTGGTTTGGAGCCTTTACACGGATCTAGTCCTCTTTGGGAGGTTGGATCGTCGATTGGATGGATTTGATGGAGAGGATAACGTCGCAAGGAGATTGCGGAATAGATGCAGCGGATTTATGGTTGAAGATTGTCGCGCCGTCGCGAGCGGAAATTCGGGACGCAAAGGAAATTACACATAACAATGAAGTCGCCACCCTATTTTTCTAAGGTTTAGGGAAACCTAAAAGTCTGAAAAAAAGGAAAGAAAATAAAACAAAAACTAAGGCACAAATAAAATGGGTCTAAACCCGAGAACGATGGTTCGGGGTCGTATTATGGACTTGGGAAGGTGTTAGGCACCCAAGTCTCATCCTAAAAAAGGTTACCGGTTCTAGAAAAGAGGTGTTTAAAATCATGTTGAAAACAAGTAATTTGGCCCTCAGAGGGGGTATCGTCGCTTTAGCTTTTAAGTCGATTTGATTGATTTTATCCTAATTATGGTTGAGTTGTTAAAAAGAAAATAAGCATTTTATCCTCTAAAAAAGCAAAAGGTCGGTTTGCATACCTATTCCGGTTATATTTAATCGAGTTCAAAAATTAGTCAGATTACATGCAAGATTGATTAAGTGAAATTACTACCATTTTATTATTAATCTTTACTAAAGCGACGACCCTAGTAAATCATAGACGAATCACGGCGATCGAAATCACTATCATCACAGATGAGTTACTACATCATCGGGCAGATGCACGTGATTAATCTTATTTACTAAGTGATTCTAAGCATGCATAGACTAGCAAAGTACCATTTTCGAGTGAATGCGAAAACACGTTGAAAAGAGAAAAACTGGGAAGTGGGGTCGAAGCCGCGCACATTAACACATTCATCAAGATTTAAAATAAATTAAATAACACCCATGAGCGTAAAATAAATAATAAGGGATTTCTAAATCTAAATGATCACACAACATTAAAGATTCAAAATCTCATTTTAAGGAATTTTTAAGAGGGATTAATATGGAGGTATTTTCTACGAGTTGGGCTTAAGGCCCATTTACTATCTTTTCGCTTTCAAATGAATATTCTCTTCGGTGATTTACTATCTTAAAATTTTTGAGTGAGCTTAAGTTATTGGAAAGATTTATATCCTATGTTTTGATTACTACTTTGTTTAATTTTCTTTGATTGATTTTATTCATTTTGATTTGTGGGGATTTATTGAAGATTTGGGGATTTTAATAATTAATAATCATGCAATTAAATTAAAGCATGATGTTTATTACTAATCCTATTCAAATTTCATGCATTTAATAAAATAAAATGTTGAGTAATTACTAAGCCTAGTTCATTCAAGCAAGGGTCGATTTGAGTGAAATTATTAAAGGGAGTTATTAATAAAAATTAATTCTCATGCAATCAAATTGATTTTAACTCTAGAAATTCTAAATAATCATACATACAGATATTTATACAAAAAGCATCAAATAAATAAAAGGGTAGAGAAAAGTGTACTTGAGAGCAAATACCGATTAATTCTAACCTACAAAATCGAGGTTAGTAGCACAAGCAATAAATAATTTAGCAATTCTAATAAATCGGGAGTGAGCTCTAAAGCTTGAGTTTGGAAAATCGTCACCAATATTGAAGTCGGCGAAGCATCCGATGCCTTCTTGTTCCTTCTGCATATACCTGAAAAGGACGCCGGGGGGTTTCCCCGGCGTATACACTCCGACGACCAAGTCAGTCGAAAGTCATTACGAATGCATAATAAAATATACTACTGATGCACATAAATATATCCATATTTTGATGTGCATAATGCATAAAACACATTCATAAGCATAAATAAAAATCTATTCGTGGAGTCAAAGCCGCACACGAACGAGCATAAAATTAAAGCATATTCGTTGATATAATCATCATGCAAACAGATTAATTCGAATTCTAACGATTCTAAATAATCATGCATGCAATTGAATAACAAATTAAATCAACAATTCTAACAAATGAGTAGTGAGCTCTAAAGCTGGAGTTTAGAAAACTGTCACCAATATCGAAGATGGTGGAATATTCGATCAGGCCGGTAATAGTGGACTCGGTACCTGCAAAAAAACGAAGAAATAGTTAGTACGCGATTTTAATTAAACGGGCTTGGGCCGCAGCCCATTTTCTTTTATTTTTCTCCATGGGCCGCAGCCCATTTCCTCCTCACTCTTGGGCCGGCCCACTCTATTCTTTTCTTTTATTTTTTTCTTTTCCCTTTCTTTTCTTTCTTTTCCTTTTTTTTTATTCCTTCCCTTTCTATTTTTTCAACGAGACAAACTCTCTCTCTTTTCTCCTTTTTCTTTCCTTTTTCATTCCTTTCTTTTTCTTTCTTTTCCTCACTCAAACGGCATCAACTCTTCTCCTTTCTTTCCAATTATTTCTTTGGTCATTCCTTCTTCATTCTTTTCTCATTTTAGAGCTGCTGCCGCAACCCTTTCTTCCTTATTTCTGTTTTTATTATTCCTTTTTTTCTTTTGGTCGAGGATGGTAGCGTGGCGCGGCGGTTTGTTGGGTGTAGCTGCAATCGGGTGAGCAGCGGAGAGCGGGATAACGGCCGGCGTTGGGTGAGGTGAGTTTGCTGGATTTGAGCAGTGATGAGTTGTTGATTCTGGTTGGATTTGATTTCGGTTTGAATTAATTCGGGTAGAATTAATTGCGATGAATTGGTTTCTTTGTGGTTAATTTGAGGCGGGTTTAGGGGCTGTTTTGCTGTCGGTTTGAGACTGATTTGGGTGTTGATTTGAGGCTGATTTCGGCTGATTTTGGGGCTGGTTTTGACGGAGGTTCGGGGCTGATTTGGTACTGGTTTGGTGGCTAGTTTCAGGGCAGATTTGGGGCTGTTTTCAGGGCAGATTTGGGGCTGGTTTGGGGCTGATTTTGACGGAGGTTCGGGGCTGATTTTGACGGAGGTTCGGGGGCTGATTTGGTACTGGTTTGGTGGCTGGTTTCAGGGCAGATTTGGGGCTGTTTTCAGGGCAGATTTGGGGCTGGTTTGGTGGCTGGTTTCAGGGCAGATTTGGGGATTCAGATTTGGAAGTAATTCGGCCAAGGGATGGATTTGGCAGGGGATTGAATTTTGATTTGTGATGGCCGCCTCGTCCCGATTGAAATGGCATGGTGTGCTTATAATGGATCCAATTGATCCGTTGTATTTTTTGAAAGAAAATGGAGAAGGTGTCCGTTGGTGTCTTTGAAAAAAAGGATGAGTGTGTTGGCTTTATTTTGAAAATGGAGGAGATGAGTCGTTGTGTGTGCACGGGAAAAAGTATTTATTTTTGTTCGAACCAACGGTCCGAAAAATCTCGTTTAAAATCGATAAAAACTCGAACGAAAAAAATAATAAAAATACGAATAAAGCGAAATGATATAAAATGACACGAATAATAATAATTAGTAAAAACGTGGACATGTCATGATAAATAGTGATGATTTAAATTACTCGTGTCAAAAATCGAGTAGCAACAGTTGCCCCCTCTTTACTGTCTTATCAAAAATAAAGTGTAACTAAAATTTTTGATGAGCAGTAAAGAAGGTTGCCCCAGTGCCACGAATGTTTTAGATGCAAAATGATATGTGAGGACATAAAAGAAAATGGCTCCATTTGGATACCATGATGCAGAAATGTAAATAGCGAAAATGTGATCTTACCTCCACTCGGACGTCTTGCAGAAATATAAATTGCGTAAATGTAAACGTACCTCAATTTGGATGTTGGCGCGGGAATTTAAATTGCACGAAAAAAATTTCAGCTCCAATCGGACGCTGATGGCTCCACTCGGATGCCTTGCAGGAATGTAAAATGCGGCTTCACTCGGACGTCTCCCCTCGAATACCGCAATGCATAAACATAAATCCAGCTCTACTCAGACGCTGGTGGCTCCACTCGGATGCCTTGCAAACTTCAGTTCCACTCGGACACTGATGACTCCACTCGGACGTCTTAAAATAACGGCTCTACTCAGATACCGACAACTCCACTCGGACGTTGGACAATTCAGCTCTACTCAGACGCTGATGGCTCCACTCGGATGCCTAAAAATTCAGTTCCACTCGGTACACTGATGACTCCATTCGGATGCCTAAAACTCAATTCCACTCGGTACACTAAGGACTCCACTCGGATGCCTAAAACTCAGTTCCACTCGGACACTGATGACTCCATTCGGATGCCTAAAACTCAGTTCCACTCGGTACACTGATGACTCCACTCGGATACCTAAAACTCAGTTCCACTCGGACACTGACGACTCCACTCGGATGTCTTACAGAAAGTAAAATGCGGATTCACTCGGACGTCTCCCCTCGAATTCCGCGATGCATAAATGTAAATCCAGCCCTACTCAGACGCTGGTGGCTCCACTCGGATGCCTAAAAATTTCAGTTCCACTCGGACACTAATGACTCCACTTGGATGTTGATAATCATGACTGATTCTGCAAAACAAAGGTTAAATTTCTCTTGCCAGTATCATCATTTACATATTGAAGAGAGGGGGTTTGAACCACCGCATGATTTTTGAAAGGTGAGGTTTGAACCACCACACGATTTTTTTTTTTTTTTTTTTTTTTTTTTTTTTTTTTTTGAAGGTGAGTTTTGAATCGCCACACGATTTTTGAAAGGTGGGGTCTGAACCGCCACAAGATTGAAGAGTGGGGGTTTGAACCGCCGCACAATTTTTGAAGAGTGGGGTTTTGAACCGCCAAACGATTTTTTTTTGAAAGGTGGGGTCTGAACCGCCACATGATTTTTTGAAAGGTGGGGTTTGAACCGCCACATTTTTTGAAAGGTAGGGTTTGAACCGCCACATGATTTTTACAAGGTGGGGTTTTAACCGCCACATGATTCTTTGAAAGGTGGGGTTTGAACCGCCACATGATTTTTTGAAATGTGGGGTTTGAACCGCCACATGATTTTTGAAAGGTGGGGTTTGAACCGCCACACCATTTTTTTGTAAGGTGGGGTTTAAACCGCCACATGATTTTTTGAAAGGTGGGGTTTGAACCGCCACACGATTTTTTGTAAGGTGGGGTTTGAACCGCCACACGATTTTTTTTGTAAGGTGGGGTTTGAACCGCCACACGATTTTTTGAAAGGTGGGGTTTGAACCGCCACATGATTTTTTGAAAGATGGGGTTTGAACCGCCACACGATTTTTACAACGTGGGGTTTGAACCGCCACGACTTTTTTGAAAGGTGGGGTTTGAACCGCCACTTGATTCGATTTTTGAAAGGTGGGGTTTTTGAACCTCCACAAGATTTGATTTTTTGAAAGGTGGGGTTTAAACCGCCACACAATTTTTGCAACGTGGGGTTTTAAACCGCCATATGATTTTTGAAAGGTGGGGTTTGAACCGCCACTTCATTCGATTTTTGAAAGGTGGGGTTTGAACCGCCACATGATTTTTTGAAAGGTGGGGTTTGAACCGCCACACGATTTTTGAAATGTGGGGTTTGAATCGCCACACGATTTTTGAAATGTGGGGTTTGAACCGCCACACGATTTTTTTGATAGATCATCCCCATTCATGTTGGTAAGCATTAAAGCCATTTTTCGAGAATGTGTGCTTGATCACATAAGGACCTTCATACTTGGGGGCCCACTTTTCCAGATCGTCCTCCTGATGAGGAAAGACCCTTTTCACTAGTCCCTCCTCTGCTTTGAACTTGCGAGGTCGCATTTAAGCATTAGCCATCTTCATGGCTGTCAATCATATTTCTGATATCAGATTCAACTGTTCATACTTCTCTTTCGCCCAATCGGATTCTTCCTGATTCAGCCAAGACTCCGAGAGAAGGAATTTCCACCTTGAGTGGAATCACTGCTTCCATGTTGTAAACTAGGGGATAAAGAGTTGCCCCCCATTGAAGTACGAATAGCAATATGATAAGCGTGCAAAGGAAAAGGAAGCACGTCGTGTCAATCCTTACAAATGATCACCATCTTCTGGATAATCTTCTTCAAGTTATTGATTAACTTCACTATGTCATTCATCTTGTGACGGCCATGTGAGGAGTTTCGATGTCGTCGGCTTGGACTCACATTTCATCGGAATGCGATGCTCAAATATAGGGTAACGACCCGACGTATCTTTATACGATCATTCGAGCACATCCATTTAATCATTGAGGAATGAAATCAACTTCCTAGAGTTCGAGATCATTCCAATCTCGACTATTTTCTGATGTTCTTGCCCCCAAGTTTATCTCTTTAAACTTCTCCTGACGAGGGACTTACTAAATGGGCTGATTTGTATGGAGCCTCAACATCATCTTCCTTCGGGGCGATAATCTCTTTTGGGAGAGACTTTTAGGAAACATTGTGGTGGTCTAATTTACCTGTTGACTTTCTAGACCTTTTCAATGAGCTTCGGAATGTCGAAGTTGTATTGACCCAAGTAGATCTCTAGTTGATGATCTTTGGGGATTCTGTTATACTATTTTCAGACACGGGTCTATTCCTCTTTTGTAATAAAGAACCAGCGGACTCTCTCTTGGCTTGCTTTGTTTCTCAACTTCTTTGGAGATATAACACCTCCCGTCCTGGGTCATGCCCCCCCAATTTTAGCAATGGTGGAAGAAGGAAGATGGAAGATGGAAGATCCCGTAATTGACAGCCTTCCCTAACTTTTAACAAGGCTAGAGTCCCCGCCCCTTACGTTTCTTTCCAAAATCCAAAATCCAACCTGGATGCCTAAAGATTCTATTAACTATTCCACCTTCTGTAAGAAGATCGCACAATCTTGGATTCTATGCTTACTTGCCCCCCAGGCAAAATAAACAATCCTCTCAAATTACCCTCTGAATGTCGCAGATATCTTCCTTTGACTATCATCTATTCCACCTTCTGTAAGAAGATCGCACAATCTTGGATTCTATGCTTACTTGCCCCCAGGCAAAATAAACAATCCTCTCAAATTACCCTCTGAATGTTGCAGATATCTTCCTTTGACTAGCGCAAAGCTTTTCTCGTGGTACCCCCAACGCTTAAAGGAAAGGGATCATCAATCTTCTTGACTGAAACAATATTCACTCCTTCATCACCTAAGGAACGATTCGGAGGAGGGTTGATTGTTGTGTTAAGTCCTTTGTTTAATCCTTCGAAGAGGATCCATCCGCACTTGATCAAGTGACGAACCTGTGCCTTGAAAGATGGAACAATTCTTTAGAGTGTGACTCCGAGTTCCCGCATGGTATGCATATGTAACATTAGGATCGAACCCCTTCGGGAGATAAGCTTGGAAAGGTCGGATTGGAGTTGGTATGATCTAATCGGCTGCTTAGAAGATGCTCGTAGATTTTTGGAAGAGGTAGTAGTGGCTCGATAGTTTTGGTTATCTTGGTTTTTTTTGTGTTCTTTGGTGGGTTATATGGTCTTATTTGTATGTGTTGTGATATTTGTAGTGGGGATGATGGGAAAAGTGGAAACGTTTCTTGGTTCCGACGATAGTTTTGGTGATTTTGATTGGGAATTATTATTATTATTTTTTGGTTCTTTGGGGGGGGTCATATGGTCTTTTGGTGAATCTTTCGAAGGAGGCCCATCCACATTTGATCAAGTGACGAACATGTGCTTTAAAGGCGGAATAATACTCTAGAGTGTAATCCGGAGTTCCTTGTCCAATTGCGCCAATTACAGATTAGGGCATAGAGGGACTCGTGATAGTAGGCCCCGTTGTATGAATGGAAGAGGCGGATAATCAAGTGTCATCTTGTCCCATTCTTTTTGCTTGTAGTGCTCGTTCTGTAGCAGTTTGGAGTTGTTCTATCTTTAACCTTCCTTGAAAGGATTAAAATCGCATAATGGAGAGTAATGGAAATAACGAAGCAAGTTGTAAAATACATCATGGCAATGGTGAAGCAAATTGGAACATATACATGTGATATATCATGGCAATAATGCATCAAATTGGAACATATACATGCAATCATGATGCACATGCTGGGGTAATTTCAACTACTTCTAACTGGCTGAAAGGGCTCCCGGACGATACCATAGAAGTGGTCCCTCAGTAAATGGATACGTGATTGCCGACCGAACCATCAAAATCTCGTAGCGCTCATCCATTTAGGGGTTCTAGTCCGAGTTTGGCGTTGGTGAAAACTACCCAGGACACGTGCCCTAGGGCCTCACTACTAACCTCCTAATCTTATTTGGAATAGGCCCGGCGGCAGGGCATTATGCGTGAATGCGTATGAGAATACAACAGTTGATATCAAAGCGAATAAATAAATAACAAGAATAAACACCTCAAACAAATAATTCCGGCTTCGATCCCAAGTCCCCAGCGGAGTCGCCAAACTGTCGCGCCGTCGCGAGCGGAAATTCGGGACGCAAAGGAAATTACACATAACAATGAAGTCGCCACCCTATTTTTCTAAGGTTTAGGGAAACCTAAAAGTCTGAAAAAAAGGAAAGAAAATAAAACAAAAACTAAGGCACAAATAAAATGGGTCTAAACCCGAGAACGATGGTTCGGGGTCGTATTATGGACTTGGGAAGGTGTTAGGCACCCAAGTCTCATCCTAAAAAAGGTTACCGGTTCTAGAAAAGAGGTGTTTAAAATCATGTTGAAAACAAGTAATTTGGCCCTCAGAGGGGGTATCGTCGCTTTAGCTTTTAAGTCGATTTGATTGATTTTATCCTAATTATGGTTGAGTTGTTAAAAAGAAAATAAGCATTTTATCCTCTAAAAAAGCAAAAGGTCGGTTTGCATACCTATTCCGGTTATATTTAATCGAGTTCAAAAATTAGTCAGATTACATGCAAGATTGATTAAGTGAAATTACTACCATTTTATTATTAATCTTTACTAAAGCGACGACCCTAGTAAATCATAGACGAATCACGGCGATCGAAATCACTATCATCACAGATGAGTTACTACATCATCGGGCAGATGCACGTGATTAATCTTATTTACTAAGTGATTCTAAGCATGCATAGACTAGCAAAGTACCATTTTCGAGTGAATGCGAAAACACGTTGAAAAGAGAAAAACTGGGAAGTGGGGTCGAAGCCGCGCACATTAACACATTCATCAAGATTTAAAATAAATTAAATAACACCCATGAGCGTAAAATAAATAATAAGGGATTTCTAAATCTAAATGATCACACAACATTAAAGATTCAAAATCTCATTTTAAGGAATTTTTAAGAGGGATTAATATGGAGGTATTTTCTACGAGTTGGGCTTAAGGCCCATTTACTATCTTTTCGCTTTCAAATGAATATTCTCTTCGGTGATTTACTATCTTAAAATTTTTGAGTGAGCTTAAGTTATTGGAAAGATTTATATCCTATGTTTTGATTACTACTTTGTTTAATTTTCTTTGATTGATTTTATTCATTTTGATTTGTGGGGATTTATTGAAGATTTGGGGATTTTAATAATTAATAATCATGCAATTAAATTAAAGCATGATGTTTATTACTAATCCTATTCAAATTTCATGCATTTAATAAAATAAAATGTTGAGTAATTACTAAGCCTAGTTCATTCAAGCAAGGGTCGATTTGAGTGAAATTATTAAAGGGAGTTATTAATAAAAATTAATTCTCATGCAATCAAATTGATTTTAACTCTAGAAATTCTAAATAATCATACATACAGATATTTATACAAAAAGCATCAAATAAATAAAAGGGTAGAGAAAAGTGTACTTGAGAGCAAATACCGATTAATTCTAACCTACAAAATCGAGGTTAGTAGCACAAGCAATAAATAATTTAGCAATTCTAATAAATCGGGAGTGAGCTCTAAAGCTTGAGTTTGGAAAATCGTCACCAATATTGAAGTCGGCGAAGCATCCGATGCCTTCTTGTTCCTTCTGCATATACCTGAAAAGGACGCCGGGGGGTTTCCCCGGCGTATACACTCCGACGACCAAGTCAGTCGAAAGTCATTACGAATGCATAATAAAATATACTACTGATGCACATAAATATATCCATATTTTGATGTGCATAATGCATAAAACACATTCATAAGCATAAATAAAAATCTATTCGTGGAGTCAAAGCCGCACACGAACGAGCATAAAATTAAAGCATATTCGTTGATATAATCATCATGCAAACAGATTAATTCGAATTCTAACGATTCTAAATAATCATGCATGCAATTGAATAACAAATTAAATCAACAATTCTAACAAATGAGTAGTGAGCTCTAAAGCTGGAGTTTAGAAAACTGTCACCAATATCGAAGATGGTGGAATATTCGATCAGGCCGGTAATAGTGGACTCGGTACCTGCAAAAAAACGAAGAAATAGTTAGTACGCGATTTTAATTAAACGGGCTTGGGCCGCAGCCCATTTTCTTTTATTTTTCTCCATGGGCCACAGCCCATTTCCTCCTCACTCTTGGGCCGGCCCACTCTATTCTTTTCTTTTATTTTTTCTTTTCCCTTTCTTTTCTTTCTTTTCCTTTTTTTTTATTCCTTCCCTTTCTATTTTTTCAACGAGACAAACTCTCTCTCTTTTCTCCTTTTTCTTTCCTTTTTCATTCCTTTCTTTTTCTTTCTTTTCCTCACTCAAACGGCATCAACTCTTCTCCTTTCTTTCCAATTATTTCTTTGGTCATTCCTTCTTCATTCTTTTCTCATTTTAGAGCTGCTGCCGCAACCCTTTCTTCCTTATTTCTGTTTTTATTATTCCTTTTTTTCTTTTGGTCGAGGATGGTAGCGTGGCGCGGCGGTTTGTTGGGTGCAGCTGCAATCGGGTGAGCAGCGGAGAGCGGGATAACGGCCGGTGTTGGGTGAGGTGAGTTTGCTGGATTTGAGCAGTGATGAGTTATTGATTCTGGTTGGATTTGATTTCGGTTTGAATTAATTCGGGTAGAATTAATTGCGATGAATTGGTTTCTTTGTGGTTAATTTGAGGCGGGTTTAGGGGCTGTTTTGCTGTCGGTTTGAGACTGATTTGGGTGTTGATTTGAGGCTGATTTCGGCTGATTTTGGGGCTGGTTTGGGGCTGATTTTGACGGAGGTTCGGGGCTGATTTGGTACTGGTTTGGTGGCTAGTTTCAGGGCAGATTTGGGGCTGTTTTCAGGGCAGATTTGGGGCTGGTTTGGGGCTGATTTTGACGGAGGTTCGGGGCTGATTTTGACGGAGGTTCGGGGGCTGATTTGGTACTGGTTTGGTGGCTGGTTTCAGGGCAGATTTGGGGCTGTTTTCAGGGCAGATTTGGGGCTGGTTTGGTGGCTGGTTTCAGGGCAGATTTGGGGATTCAGATTTGGAATTAATTCGGCCGAGGGATGGATTTGGCAGGGGATTGAATTTTGATTTGTGATGGCCGCCTCCTCCCGATTGAAATGGCATGGTGTGCTTATAATGGATCCAATTGATCCGTTGTATTTTTTGAAAGAAAACGGAGAAGGTGTCCGTTGGTGTCTTTGAAAAAAAGGATGAGTGTGTTGGCTTTATTTTGAAAATGGAGGAGATGAGTCGTTGTGTGTGCACGGGAAAAAGTATTTATTTTTGTTCGAACCAACGGTCCGAAAAATCTCGTTTAAAATCGATAAAAACTCGAACGAAAAAAATAATAAAAATACGAATAAAGCGAAATTATATAAAATGACACGAATAATAATAATTAGTAAAAACGTGGACATGTCATGATAAATAGTGATGATTTAAATTACTCGTGTCAAAAATCGGGTAGCAACAAAGATGAAGATGTATTGATGAAGAACAATAAACTAACTTGCATACACGGTAAACCCTTCTAGGGATGATTCCTAGATAACCTTACCACAAGCATACAAGGATCTCTCAATCAAGGCCGACCCTTCCATCAACAAGGATGGACAACCCGGCTATTTTGATGAAGAAGATGAAGTGCTGGTTTTAAGAACCCTAAATTACCTAAGCTACACTAAGCTACACTAGGGTTTGGTCTTAGAGAAATAACATTCAAATCAAAGACAACTAACAAATGAGGCTAAGTCCTCTATTTATAGGAAAGCTAAAATAAAGAGGAAAATACATAAATAACCCTTGGACAAAGGGCCTTGATAACTCTTCAAGAGGTGTCCAAAATGGTCCAAGATAGGCTTGACAATCGGTCATGGACAAGTCGAGGCCTTGACGCTCACATCAGTCGAGGCAGGCTCGGGGCCTCTAAGGGAGGCAGCCTGGATCGTATCATCGAGGTAGATGACTGCCAAGGTTTTTGAGTGGTGGAGGGAGAAGTGTATGAGGATTTCGGTTTAGAATTTACTTGTTTCTCAATTTTCAAGGCCAAATGAAACATGTCTTCTAATGTGTCATAATGATGGAACTCCAGCTGATATGAAATTTCCTTGTGTAGACCTGCTATAAACCGTGCCATAGTTGCCTCTTCACTCTCATTCGTGCTTGCTCGCATCAAACATGTCAACATTTCATGATAATATTCACTCACGGTACGTGGCCCTTGATACAACCGTTGGAGGCACTGGTGTAATTCGCGGATATAGTGTGGAGGTACAAAACGACGCCTCATCTCAGCTCTCAATTCTTCCCAAGATGCAATGGGTGGTGTGCCTGCATTTCGTTTGAGCAAAGAAAGGCGATCCCACTAGTGTATTGCCACATCCGTGAACCCCACAATGGCCAACTTAACTTTCTTTGTCTCGGAGTAATTGTAGCAAGCAAACAGCCGATCCACTTTCTTTTCCCACTCATTGAAGGCATCCGGGTCATCTTTACCTTCGAAGGGGGGAATGGAAAGTTTGATACTCGAGAGGTTGCTATCCACTCTCTCCTCGTTGTTTTGGTTACCCCGCTGCTCAAATGCTTCATGATAGTCGTATCGTCGAGCATTGTGTGCGTGCTCATAGGGCGGCGGAGAGGGGGGCCTAGGTCTGTCCACATGAGGTGGTACATAGGCATTTGCTAGGTGTAAAGGGATATCTATGTGATTGGTGTGTGGCTGTTGTCTAGGAGGATTTGGTGGTGCGGCTGGTGGGGTGTTGTGTGGGGGTGGTGGCGGTGTTTGTGTTGGTGGCTGCCTTACATCTTGGTTGGAGGTGTGTGTGAAGGTATCCTGGATGTGTGGTGATGGCGGCTGCCTTGTGTTATGGGGGTTAGTATGCGCGTGTCCTTGTGGGAACGCATAGTAGTCGATGCTTGTAGGATCAGTGGGGCGTGTATTTTGGTAGTATTGCGCCGTTGGCGGGAGATTTTGGGGTTGGTAATTGGGAGGTGGGTGCTGATTTGTAGGTGTGGGCTGTGTGGGGGGTGGTGTTTGTGTTGGCTGTGCGGTGGGGGCTAGTTGTGAGGGAGTAGGGTTTGCCCTTTGCGCCGATAAGGCAGCAATGGCAGCCAAGATGTCCCTTGTGTCGTGTTGCAAATCAGCAACATGCTGTCTAGTTTCTTGCATTTGAACCGCGAGAGAGGCCATTGCTGGATTTAGAGTAGAGGAGTCCCTCGAACTAGCATTCGAGTGTGTGTCTCGGTGAGACATGGTGAACGGTACCTGCAAAAAGACACAAACACAATTGGAAATAATAAGGGTTAGTCCCTCCCTTACGTGTGTCACTCGTGTTTCACACTACGCTCTAATACGCTCACAATCTCACCCACTCAATCTTCACTCAAGAACCAACTATTCAACCAGCAATGACTCTAAGACTCAAGGCTAGGACGAGGAGTTCAAGGAAAACTAAGGTAGAATGAAAGGTGAGGAAACCAAAATAGTGTTCAAAGAAAATTGCTTGAGGTTGAACACTACTTAGGCTAGAGTAGAAATTGTTGTAGGAAACAAGTGAAGAAAACTCAAGGACACAAAAGAAAGCAAGCTCCAAGAACAAACTCAAGAAGAAAGGAGAGACGGGAATAAGAACTTGAAATTTTCACAAGTTGCTGCCAAAATGAAGAACACTTGATAACTGCACACTTTAACTTGAAAGAAAATACTTCAAATGCACATATACATTTTGCCTCCTGCTTTGACTTACTTGTCTTCTTTTTCTTTTGATTGAGGGATTTAATTAGCTCTTTTGATCCCTTCTTTTTCTCTTTTTTTTTTTTTTGACTTAGGGATTTCTTTTACTCTTTTGATCCCTTTCTTTGCTGTTTTTTTTTTTTTGTAAGTGAAAGAGAGCTTCAATTAATGTATGAAAAGAGTTTTTGACAATTGAAGTGGAAGGCAAATGATTTGGCAAGTAAAAAAAAAAAAAATTCACTAACGTGCACCAAGGTGTGTGACAAGGAGTTTAGGCAAATTAGGGTGTATGACAAGTATTTGGGTGAAGGTGTATGACAAGTATTTGGGTGAAGGTGTATGACAAGCCAAGCAAAATGAAGTGTGCTGCCCTAATTTTGATTGATAGGTGTGGCAGCCACAAACACAAATTTACTCAAGCTTTGTGTGACAACAAGATCAAAACTCAAGATAAAATTAATTTCTCAAGAAAACCAAAGTTTTTTCAAATGGAGTAAGATTGATTCCTATGGTAGAAAACAATGTTTAAACCATAGAAAACAATAATCAAGGTGTTTGAACCGTAGGAAATGGAGGAAAACAAGAAATTTCAGTTTAGGGGAACGGTCATGAATTTTGCTCAAGAACAGAAAAATTTTCAGCCGATTGAACGGTGAAGATGGTGAAGTTTACCAACCTAGAGGTAGTCTTGAGCTCCGCTACCACTTGATAAGGCCCAAGCTCTGTTTGGAAGGAGGTTGGCCGAAGGAAACCTTGATGGAGCAGAATCTAGCCTCTTTGGGAGGTTGGCGTGTAGGGATAGTTCTTCGGTTTTAAGATGGATGAACGGATAAATTGAAGGGAGATGGTTTAGATTGCAGCGGACATAAATGGAGGAAAAGGAATATGTATTGATGATAACAAAAGGAACTAATGTTCTTGACAAACCCCCTCACCTCTTGGATGAGTAACCTTGTCGAAAAGAACAAAGGATCTCTAAACAAATACAACCCTTTCACCTCTTGGATGAACAACCTGATTTGTCTAGATAGATAGGTGCTGGTTTGAAGAACCCTAAGGTTTTAGGAACCCTAAATGCTGAATGATAAAAGTTGGTCCTTGAAGAAGATAACACAAAAACAAAGACAAGTGTAGAAATGAACCATTCCTACACTTTAAATACTTAAGTTATTTACAAGGGGAAAATACCCCATTACCCTTGGACAAAGGGGCTTGCTGCCGGACTTGGGAAACCTTGAAGATGGGCTTGATGGGCCTTGCCTTGACGTTCACCATGGCTAAGACTTAGCCGAACGCATTCATGGTTTGCTAGGGTTGGGCGCGCGCGCGCATGGCTTCGGAGGGTTAGGCGCGCTGTTCCTCGTGGTATGTCCGAGCAAAGCATGAACGCATGTAGTCCATCTCTCCCTTGCTGCCAAGTCGCGCTCTTCGGTTCTAAGGCTCTTCAAGAGGGTGGCTGCTAAGGCTTTGCTCCGAGTGAAGTATCCGTGAGCATTGGTGCTCATATCAGAAAGTAAGACCTCTCGGCCTAGTTAACACACCAAATTGCTTGCACTTTTGCAAGTAGTTTTCAAAGGTATATAACTTGGCCTTTGGCTCTTGTATATAATCATCATCAATTAAATTAACTTTATAATCAGAAGCATAAATATTAATGATGTTCATATACTCACTCAAATCGCTCCTTAGGAAAGAGACCCATATCATACCCTTTTGGTTAGGTTTTGCCAAATTAGGCACCCTGGATGCACAAGGCTCTTTCCCTCTTCTTGGTGGTAAGGTAAGAGGCTTCTCCTCTTCCAACAACCTGCTCTTGTTCTGGTCATGAGAGTGAACAACTAAAGTAAAGGAAACAAACGGAATTGGGTTAGAAAGATCAAGGCGCAATGGCCTAGGTTTTGCAAAAATAGGCACCACAGATGTGCAAGGTTCTTTCCCTCTTCTTGGTGGTAAGGTAAGAGGCTTCTCTTCTGCTAACAACCTGCTCTTGTTCTGAACATTAAGAGAAAGGATAATACAAGAGAAAACAAACGGATTAGCGTTAGGAAAATCTAAGCGTAATGGCCAAAAATTCAGTTTTTGGAGGCTTGTGCCAAAACAGATTTTTTGCACATGTATTGTATCCCTCACTTTTTCTCTCTTGGCATAAACACACACCTCTCCTTTTGATCTCTCAATGCCACTCTCTGCATGCTTACTCTTTTCATGCGAATGTTTTAAACTCTCATCTCTTTTCCCATGCTCACTTTTTTCATGGGGGCTGTTTTTCATTTCATCTCTTTGCCCATGCTCACTCTTTTCATGGGGGCTGTTTTTCTCACTCTCTTTCTTTTCACTTAACTCTCCTTTTTTGCTCTCAAGATTTTTATTGTTCTTAATTCCAGCAAGAGTTGTTTCTGGTTCAATCATATTGCGCTCAACAAGCACCTTAGCATTCTCGGATACGACCGTCACATGCCCATTGTCACTTGCTACCATCTCACCTTGTGTATTCACAACACTACTAGTAAGGGCAGCCAACTGAATTCCCTTGGTCTCATCATTATTGCTAAGTTGCAGACGAGTAGTCTTGGCATTGTTAACTTGACTACACTTCTTCGTACCATGATCCTTAATGCTCACTTTATTGTTGGGACATTGGATTGAAGTGTGCCCTCGGCTTGTGCATGTATGACATAAAATATCTCGCGTTCGCACATGAGTTGAAGAAGGAATACCTCTCGTCAAACCAGTGTTGGGGTCTCTCTTGCCCTTGAAGGGTGAAACTTTCGGTCGGATGCTACTCATGCTCACATCACAACGATTGTAGTCCCTCCACTTGCGATCATCGCCATATGATTTTTGTGATCGCTTAGCCTCATACTGCTGCCTCCAAGCTTCCATGTCCTGGAGCTGGGCTGCTATGTCTTGCAAAGCCTTGGCTACATCATTCACAACCGTAGCCTCCTTTTCTGGATTTCTTGACATCCTGAAATTCAAACAGGAAATTTTCCAAGCGTAAAATTGCCTAAAACTATCACTCCCTCATGTGTTTACTCTCGTGTTTGTCTCTCTAATAATCTCACAATCAGATTGCCTCAGATCCTCCTCCAGTCGTCCAAGATGAACCTGACTCGAAGAAATTTCACGAAAAGCTTCCAAAGAGACACACAAAGAAAACTAGTGTAGAAAGAAAATTTTGAGGTAGTATACTCGATTCAATTGCAAAGATCAATCAATCAATCAAGTGTACTACAGAGTAGGAAGGCACAGTAGTCTTGGAATCAAATAAAAGCTCAAAATACACAGATTGAGTTAATTGACAACTCAAAAACGCTAATGGCATGCGATTAGGGTTTTGAAACTTGTTTTTGCCACAACTTTTGATTCCCAATTCGAAATCCAATGATTCTTTTTGCTATGAGTCACAAATTCACTCTAGTATTGGATTCTGAAAGTACCTGATTATTGTTTTTGAATGGTACTGATTTCGCCTCTGTTCTGTTTTTTGACGAAAATTGCTTTCTCTTTTTCTCTCTTTTTTTTTTTTTTTTTTTTTTTGATATTTCAACGCAACTGAAAACACAAATTAACTAAGACACTTTGGGGGACTTTGTTTTTTTTTTTTGACAATAGTAAAGACCTACAAATCGTTGAAATGATTTGCACACTAATCGCACACACACAAGATACGAATTGACACAAGACAACTAACACACAGCACGCAAGAGAATTGGTGTAGAAGAGAATAAAGGAGTACCAATTCTAACAAAGAAAACACAATAATTAAAGGGATAGATTTACCAAGTCGGGACAGCTGAGCTCCGCTACCAACTGATGCGTTCCTTGTAGGCTAGAACGCTCTCCTTAGATCGTTGTCCGACGACGTGGCTTTCAATGCGGAAATATAACTCGAAGAAGACACGGAAGTCTCCAAGGTTTGGTGGCCTTGGCACCCTACGTCGAATCCCTTGAGGTTCTTGGGTCAAACCTTTGAATCTCCAAGATTTGGTGGTCTTGGCACTCCAAAGAACGGATGACTCAATGAGAAGTGCTTTCAAGTTTTACTTGACAAGCTAATCGAATGCACGAAACTCAATTAGTTGCAAGGTTCATCAAGAACAAGTGGATAAAGATACCAAGCAATATGCTTTCAATAATCAATAATCAAAGTCCGCTGAAAATAACATGGGCGGCTCCTTTTTAAGGAAGCGCAAAACCCTAATTCCAAAAATGGAAACTAGTTTAGTTTCTAAAAAAAATGAATTAAACGAAAATGGCAACAAGCCACCCTTCCAAATAAGTTCTGAAACCCTAAAATAACATAAATAAAGTCTACTAAATAGGATAGAAGTGCAGGCTCTGCCGTTTAGGTCAAAAGGCCCAAGTGGCTTTGCTTGCGGGTCTGCCGAATCACGTTTTAAGGAAACAAGGCGTTTTCCTTATTCCCTCGAGCGTTCCCACTGAAACTTGGAGGGAAACTTCCTAACATATATATGAAGTTCTGGGCTGAATATTGTGTGAGGAAATATGCTCCAATATTCAAAAGGCTCGGAAGTGGCTTTCGATGTCCAATGCGGGCTTGTGATTTGGGCCTGTCCCAAATCCTTCGGGAGTTTCTCCTGATTTTTGGCCTGGACTCCTCTCTTGTATTATAAATGAACATGGCCTGGTCAAAAATAGGAAAAGGGCGCTGGTGGACCTAAAGGTCCGAAGTGGCCAAGTGTGGCCCATCCGCGGCACGGATCAAGGTCACAAGGCGCGGCTGGGGCGCGCGCAGGCTGACTTCTTCTGAGGCTGTCTCTACCTTCAGTTCCATGTGAATAAGGCTGCTGAGTCTTGTCTGTAGGGCTCGGGCCCTGGCTCGAGTGATCGGGCCCGTGGGCGGCAATGGGAGGCTCGCGGCTGCATCTTCCAAGGCTCGGGCCTTGACGCGGGTAGTTGCGCCTGTGGGTGCATCACTAGGGTTGGCCCTGGCTGGGATCATATCACAACGTAGCACTCAATCCATGGCAGAAACCATGGCCGCAATGACGCTGATATTGGACAACCTACGGGACTCCGGGCACCTTGGGCAATGTGAGTTGGCTAGTGACAAGAACACAAAGAATGGTGTTGCTTCTAGTACTTATTTACCCGTCGAAGAGGTTGGCATTGTTGCTCTTGTTTCGCCATCATTTGAGGACGATTTAGTGCCATCTATAGACGCTGCCCTTGTTGTTCAGCCTGTTGTTAAGGTGGTACCTCCATTGGTCGCTGATAGGGCTGTTTTGAGGGTGTGTTCACATGGTGATGATCATGGGGCGGATGGAAACAATGGGAGTGAACGTGTCATTTATGGGTTTACTTTGGGCTGCCATGAGAAGGCTCTTCATTGCCTTGATTTGCAAAGTAAGTTTCAATATTTTGGTAGCCAATTCTCTATCATTCCATCGGTGCCACCTCTTTGTTTTGTGGATCCTTTCCTACATGTGCACCTTGGCCGCGCCTCCTCCTTCACCCTTTTGGCTTCACATATTGACCGCGCCTCATCTTTCACTACTTTGGCTCCCCTTCATGGCTACACGGATTCGCTTCTCCAATGGATTGAAAGAGACTTGGTGCGAAGAAAAGGAATGGAAGTCCTTGTGGTTAAATCTTCATTGCCCATTTCGGTCTATCACACCATCCACGGTCTAGATTCGAGGACGAATCTCCTCCCGCGTGGCCCATCTTCCCCGAACGCGCGCGATGAGAAGGCCATGACAGTACCTGTTCATGGTCGAGTTCATGGGCCATGAGCAAGACCATGAACTCTGGGCAGACTTGAGTTTTTGAGTGACTTGTAGTTCACTTGAAGGGAAAATAATTATGTAGTATAAATAGGCTATGTTAGCCATTTTTAGGAGTTGTCTTTGATTTGAATGTTATTTCTCTAAGACCAAACCCTAGTGTAGCTTAGATAATTTAGGGTTCTTAAAACCAGCACTTCATCTTCTTTACTTTGTAACAAGGTTGCTCTAGCTAGCCTAGAGAGGGTTTATTGGGTATTGAAGTTATATACTTATTATTGTTCATCAAAACACCTTCATCTTCATCCATTTATCCGCTGCACCTATTCCGCAATCTCCTTGCGACGTTGTCCTCTCCATTTAAACACCTTCATCCGTTCATCCGAACCAGCAACCAACCTCTCACAAGAGGACTAGATCCGTGGCTCCATTCAATCCGTTCATGTTCTCCAAAACAGAGGCTGAACTTGTATCAAGCACGAAGTGTTAGAAATACTTCACCAAGATGTGAAAGATGTGCATCAAAAGATTTGATGTATATAAGAATGTCATCAAAATACACAACAACAAATCTGCCAATAAAATGTCTAAGTACATGATTCATTAATCTCATGAATGTGCTAGGTGCATTAGTTAAACCGAAAGGCATAACCATCCACTCATACAATCCATACTTAGTTTTAAATCCAGTTTTCCATTCATCTCCATCTTTCATGCGAATTTGGTGATAACCACTCATCAAATCAATCTTAGAAAATATAGTGCTACCACTTAATTCGTCTAACATGTCATCTAATCGAGGAATGGGATGGCGATACTTTACCGTGATCTTGTTGACTGCTCGGCAATCAACACACATGCGCCAAGATCCATCTTTCTTAGGAACTAGGATCACAGGGACGGCGCATGGAGATAGGCTCTCCCTGACATAACCTCGACTCAACAGCTCATCCACTTGGCGTTGTAGCTCCTTGGTTTCTTCCGGATTACTCCTATAAGTTGGCCGGTGTGGAATGGCTGATATGGAATGAAATCAATCTGATGTTCTATGCCACGGATTGGAGGCAATCCCGATGGCACCTCTTCGGGTAGAACATCCTCAAATTCCTGCAAAAGAGATGTAATACTAGGAGGAATTGAAGATTTTGGGTCAGTGTTAGAAGAATTCAAACAAAAAGAACGAAAACGGAGGAGAAGAAGAGGGTGGCTTTCGCCAAAACTGTTTTTCTGAAAATTTATTGCTCTCCTCACTTCGCTTCCTTTGGCATAAACACTCAATTTCTTTTTATTTGCCTCGCCTTTGATCCGCTCAATGCCACTCTCTGTACGCTTACTCTTTTCGTACGATTGTTGACTCTCACCCTCAGCATGCTTTTTATTTTCATGCGAATGTTCAACTCTCTCTCTCTCGGCATGCTCAATATTTTCATGCAAGTGTTTAGGGCTTACACTCTCATATGCACTCACTATGTTTTTGACACTCAGTCTTTCTTTTTCACTCTCAAGCGAATGTGCAAGATCATATTTTGCTTGTGACTTCGCAAGCCATTGTTGATCAATGCAAACTTCAGCTTGTGTCAATGGCGCCAAGGTGTATTTCTTGCCATCTTTCACTAACTTGTAGTGATTAGTTTTCCCCTCATGATTCGCTTCTCTGTCAAATTGCCAAGGTCTGCCAAGAAGAATATGGCTCGCTTGCATAGGAACAACATCACATAGTATTTCATCATGATACTTGCCAATTGCAAAATTAACAAGTACTTGTTTAGTTACCTTAATTCCATCACCGTCAGTCATCCAATGAAGGTGATAAGGCTTCGGATGGCTCGTAGTTGGTAAACCCAATTTGTAAACCATTAACCAACTAGCACAATTTGTGCAACTTCCGTTGTCAATGATAATAGCACATCCTTTCTTGTTAATCACACCACGAGTGTGAAACAAGTTCTCCCGTTGTTCCTCATCACAAACCCCATCTTGCGCTTGTACACTTAAATTCCGACGAACTACAAGCATTTGATGATTCTCGGCCGGTTGTGGCATGTCATCCGAATCATGTTTTGCCTCCCCAATGATATCAGACTCATCTAGATCATCATCGGACTCCTCATTACCGTTGGTTCTCAAGATGAACACCCTATGATTAGGACAGTCAGCTTTCTTGTGTCCTCTACCGTTGCATTTGAAACAAACAATAGAAGATGTGGCTGGTCTATCCGTTGGTGGAGTATATGGTTTGTTGGTGTTCCATCTAGAAGTAGAACTAGCGCCTCCTTTAGAACCAGAACTGATCGGCAATGGCTTAGGTGCTTCACTCTTCTCCCACGGTTTCTTCCGAGGTGAAGGTGTCACACTCGATTGATAGGAAGTTGTGTACGAACCCTTAACCTTTTTCTGTTTCTCAATCTTGATAGCTAGATGTAGCATTTCCTCTAGAGTTGAATATTGTGTCAACTCTAAAGAATTTGCTATCTCTCGATTCAAACCACTCAAGAAACGCGCCATAGTCTCTTCCTCCGCTTCTTCAATCCGAGATTGAGATAAGGCTATCTCCATCTCATTGTAATAGGTGCTCACACCTTTAGTTCCTTGTGACAGAGATTGTAATCTTTGGTAAAGCTCCCGGCCGAAATGACTAGGAACAAACCGTTGTTTCATTACTCTTTTCATCTCATCCCAAGTCTGAATCCGAGTACCATAGACAGCCCAAGTCTGTCGATTAACCTTTTGCCACCAATGACTTGCATAGCCATTGAATTCCACGGCTGCCAACTTCACCTTCTTGTCCTCAGAATAAGTGTGGCACAAGAAGATGGAGTCAACTTTCCTCTCCCAAGTCAGGTATGCATCCGGATCCTCTAACCCATCAAATGGAGGAATTTTCATCTTGATACTACCGAGATTAGAATCCAATCTAAACTCATCACGAGGTGGTCTATCCCGTTGAGGCTGACCGCCATGTCTATCCCATTAAGGTCGTTCTCCATCACGACAATGTATAAATCCCTCGCCTCCATCTGGTTCATTATGGTGATGTACCGGTGGTGGTGGAGGAACATTCCGAATAGCCCCACGTCTAGGGATGACGGGTCCAACTGCGCGCCCTGCGCCTACAGCTGGAGGAACGACTGATTGTCTCATAGTTTCTACTTCCTCATCTGAAGAATCCGTGATATGACCATCACGTTCATCACGTGGTGGCTCTCGCGCTTCTGGCCGTTGATTAATGGCGGCAAGAGCACCAATTCTTGCTACCTCAAGATTGACGTTCAATTGTCTCTCATCCATGAGCCTAATCTTCTCGGTTAATTCCGTGATCATGGCCACAAGATTCGTTGGTTGTTCGTCGTTTGCCATCTAATAGTTTCTGAAAAAAAATTCACAACAGAGAAAAGAACGTAAAATTGCACTAATCCTAGCACTCCCTTACGTGTTTACTCTCGTGTTTAATCTCTCTAGGAGTCTCAAAAAAAAAAAAATATCACTCAAATAAAGCAATTAATTCTTACAACCCTGCAATGTTAGTAAGACTCAAGAGTTTAGAAGAATGGTTCAAAGAAGACTCTCAATGACAACTAGCGACAAAACAAGTGTTGATATTGGGTGATTAGGTAGTTGCTAGAATAATCAGCTAACTAATCAACCAATGGAGTAGAAAGCAATTTGAATACGAATCAAAGAAAGCTCAAGTGACTCAATGAACAACTCAAATAATATGCGATTAGGCAATGAAGAATTTAGATGTATTGTATGCGTTCACTTGATGTTTCTTTGCCGAATTTGAGCACAAATTTTGCTTCTTTTGAAAACGCAAATACTTGTAAAAATTTTGTTTTTTTTTTATTTGCAAAGCCGAAAATTCTTTCTTTTCTTTTCGCTTTTCTTCTCTTTTCTGTTTTTAATTTTTTTTGTAAATATATAATGCAATAGGATTCGATTGTATATGTGACTCTTTTGTGACAGCAATTTGTAACTAATGGAACGCAACACTTAATCAATGAAATGCAACAACCAAGGCTGGAACGCAAATAATTAAATGCAGCAATCAATGATTCAAAACGACACAACAATCACATAATCGAACACAAGCACTCAAAGAAATCGGTTTCAGATTAGGAGTAGAAGAACAACCGATTTCAACAATGAAAATAGAAAATTTTAGAACCGATACCTTACCAATCATGAACACCTTTAAGCTCCGCTACCAGCTGATACGATCCTTCCGAACTAGGGTTTGCGTGCGCCTCTGCACCCTAGATTAGGGTTTGGGATATCTTCCAAATGGCTCGAGCTTTTCCGATGAAACTTGGGCTCCCACTTTTGGACATGTTGCAGTACATGTCGAACTTGATAGGTGGGAAAGGTCGGCCCATCTACGCGTCGATCTGCTGCCCAACAGAGACAACGTCAAATGCCATGATAGTGAGTAGGTTGACCATGCGTGGGGTCTTCTCTCGAAGTGCAGCCTCCTCACTTGTCATCTCACACTCCAGCTCCTTGTGAATGATAGATGACAACTTGTCTTGAAGCTTTCTAGCTCTTGCTCGTGTCATCGGACCAGCAGGCGGCAAAGGCATGTCGATGCGTGGATTCGCATCACTAACGGAGGGGAGAATTCATATCTTTGAATATACATACTTTTATTTTCGGTTATTTATTTATCTAAAATACCTTCTAAGAAAACATATTATTAAACAAACTTTAGACTGTTATCCACAATACACCTTTACTGTATAAAAAATATGGAGTCGCCACTTTATTTATTAAGAAAAATAAAGAAAGCAATTGCTAATCATGTTTTAAAGAAAGCTAGTTTAACGTCAATTTTTAGTAAAATACATCTAATTTGACTCTCATGCTCTCAAAGACTTAATTTATAATCAAATCAGACATCATAGATTTGGGGACTTCAATAAATAGGGAAGGTATCTGACACCTTACTCATTTGAGTTTAATATATTGTTATATTGATTTATTTCTTTCATGATATCCATCAATGGTTTTCTTAAAAGACTAGAGAAATCAATGAATACAGACAACATCAATCGGTGGACTTTACAAGGTAGGAGAAAAGGCAATAAATTTTGCAGTTGAATCCGTGAGGATTTCCTATGTACTTTCACAAAGAGAGATGATATCATACGTAGTTCTTGAATTTCATATAACCATGAGAAATACTTATCACAATGTTAATAAATACAATTCAAGTCTTAACAGAGAAGGTTGATTTTGGGGATAACCCTTGCTCGACGAACAAGAATAATTGGATTTATCTTTCTTAGAGAGATCATGTCAAGATTCTTGAAGTATGTGAAGGTTTTATAATGACATTATTCAAAATGGAGGCTTCGCAATAATGGTTGGAACACACATATATTCTATCCTTATGTGAATGCAAACAGATGCATAATGATACGATCCCAAGATGTATCACGCGACTATATGGACAAAAGCGTCAAGACATGATAGAGCAGATGGAGTCCGATCAGGGATCAGAAAGGCTTGATGGAAACCTCTATGTGTTGTGCTTACTGTGTCCAAATTTCAGGACGTTTGGACGAGTGGAGCATCCAAAAGATCAAGCCAACATTCTCGTTGACAGTAGTCCAACGCAGACAAGGATTCCAAGACGCATCAGGCAACTTCATCCAAACCTAGCCGGCGTTGTACAAGTCCGAATCATGCGATCGACCACGTTTTGGAAAATTCTGGATGTTATCTTTTGTTTGGGACATATTTCAGCCCATTTGGCCCAGTGGTTTGAAAGTTATAGAAGTCGACATTATGGTGCGCAGTGTGTACGCGAGACAACATACGACTTAAGGTTTCGGCCCAAACCTTGGCCCGATGATGGAGAACTCGACATGGACTGCTGGAACGTATTTAAATATATTTATATTTACTTTAATTAGTTAATAATTTAATTAGTTAATTGGTTAATTGATTAATTAGTTAATTAAGTTAATTTCCTTAATTAGAACTCCTACTTCTATTCCTATTAGGGTTTGCTTGTAAACTCTTTATAAGGAGCCGTTTAGCTCCATTATTGAGTTGGCTGTTATTTTGATAAAATTGAGACTTCTCTCTTCAAATCTCTGCCCATTGTTCATGTGATTGAACCTTGTTCCTTCTCAAGTCTGCAATACTCGAGTCGTCAAACAAGTAAAATTGAAATTGCACCCTACTTGTTCGTCTACCCCAGGTTGATATCCACAAGGGATATAGGTTTAGTGATTCAACAAGGATCCTCCCTTGTTCGGATTTAGGTTGGCTGGTGCTTAGCGATCAGTAGGCTTAAATTGTCTAAAAGAGTTATCTTATTCCGCATCGAAATCTGTCTTTGAACAACGATCAGAATTACGTGCTACGCATCCTAAGCAACTAGGATCGTATCAATTGGTAGTGGAGCATAAGGCGTTCAAAGATTGGTAAGTATCTTTAATTATTTTCAAGTTTTCATTGCTGAAATCGGTTTCTTCTTCTACTCCATTCTAAAACCGATGTCCTTGAGTGCTTGGTTCGTTACTTGAATACAATTGGTTGTGTTTTCAGTCCAGTTTGTTGTGTTGAAATTAGCTAAATTACTTGCGTTTTCTACCAACAAAGAGGTCAAGAAATACAAAGGAAAATCAGTGCAGATTCAGTTGTCGAAATTAAATTTTAATATATAGCTACTAAAGCCTATTTTGAGTGAAAAAAAGATCCGTTAGAAATCTGTGTTTGTTGGGCGTTCGAATCAAAAAGAATTAGTCGATTCGGAGTCCGGAGTAAAAAGTTGTGAGCAAAACACGAAACTGTGTTCATAGTAAAAAAAAAGAAAAAGAAAAAAGAGAAAATTCCAAAAAAAAAGAAAGAAAGGAATTCAATTCTGCAAATACAAAAATATATAGAAGTATTTGCGCTACAAAAGTCAGATTTAGCAAGGAAGCGAGTTGAAGTGCAATTGGATATTAAAATCGAAACTGAAAATTAAAATTGTGTGAGTCCTTTCGAGTCAATTTGAGCTTTCTTTGATTCCTTGAAATTGCCTTCTACTCTACTTGCTATTTGTTTAATTGGTTGTTCTTGCAATTAATCAAATATCAAGTGTCACCATTCTTTTCAGTGCTAGTTATCTTTGAGAGTCTTCTTGGAAGCCTTTTTCTTTGAACTCTTGAGTCGTACTAACACTTGAACGATTGTAGGGGTTTTGAGTGATTTTCGTGAGTTCATTAGAGACTTTAAACACGAGAGTAAACACGTGAGAGAGTTCTAGGTTTAGTACAATTATTATGTTTGTTTGCTAGTGTTGTGAATTTACAAGAATTACAAATGTCTTACACGCAATGGTCCGAGAGGCCAGATTATCGGGATGATGCCTATCCGAGGCAAGGGCAGTATGATAGGCATGAAAGGAGGAAGATCTCGGTTGGTTTGAGAGCTAAGGCCGAGACATATAACAAAAGTGAGTCAAGGGTAAGACTTCCGCCTTTTGAAGCAATGTACAGTCCGAATGCTTACTTGGATTAGGAGCGAGATGTACAATCTATTTTTTGCTACCATGATTATTTGGAAAGGAAGAAAGTAACGTTAGCAGCAACTACATTTAGTGGCTATGCGGTTCATTGGTGGGAACAGATTAATCTCGAGCGAACTAACGTAGGAGACGTACTAATTCAGACTTGGGATTTCATGAAAACAGTCATGAGGCATCGATTTGTCCCTACTCACTTCAGCCGTGAGCTTCTCCAAAAGTTGCAGACCTTGACACAAGGAAATAAGAGTGTTGAAGAGGACTTTAATGAGATGGAGATTGCTTTGGAGAGAGCACAAGTCAAGGAGACCGAAAAAGGATACGATCCCAAGATGTATCACGCGACTACATGGACAAAAGTGTCAAGACATGATAGAGCAGATGGAGTCCGATCAGGGATTAGAAAGGCTTGATGGAAACCTCTATGTGTTGTTCTTATTGTGTCCAAATTTCAGGACATTTGGACGAGTGGAGCATCCAAAAGATCAAGCCAACATTCTCGTTGACAGTAGTCCTACGCAGACAAGGATTCCAAGACTCATCAGGCAACTTTGTCCGAACCTAGCAGGCGCTGTACAAGTCCGAATCGTGCGATCGACCATGTTTTGGAAACATCTGGATGTTATCTTTTGTTTGGGACAAGTTTCAGCCCATTTGGCCCAGTGGTTTGAAAGTTATAGAAGTCGATATTATGGTGCGCAGTGTGTACGCGAGACAACATATGACTTGAGGTTTCGGCCCAAACCTTGGCCCGATGATGGAGAACTCGACATGGACTGCTGGAATGTATTTAAATATATTTATATTTACTTTAATTAGTTAATAAGTTAATTAGTTAATTGGTTAATTGATTAATTAGTTAATTAAGTTAATTTCCTTAATTAGAACTCCTACTTCTATTCCTATTAGGGTTTGCTTGTAAACTCTTTATAAGGAGCCGTTTAGCTCCATTATTGAGTTGGCTGTTATTTTGATAAAATTGAGACTTCTCTCTTCAAATCTCTGCCCATTGTTCATGTGATTGAACCTTGTTCCTTCTCAAGTCCGCAATACTCGAGTCGTCAAATACTCGAACCTTGTTCATGTAATTAGTTGTTCGTCTGCCCTAGGTTGATATCCACAAGGGATATAGGTGATTCGACAAGGATCCTCCCTTGTTCGGATTTAGGTTGGCTGGTGCTTAGCGATCAGCAGGCTTAAATTGTCTAAGAGAGTTATCTTATTCCGTATCGAAATCTGTCTTTGAACAACGATCAGAGTTACCTGTTACGCATCCTAAGCAACTAGGATCGTATCACATAATATCAATGATACTTTGTTAGTACGCAATAATTAGTGTGTCATGATATTGATCGACTTTATTTATGATGCATGAGATGCGACATGCAAGGCTAAAAGGTTTGGCTCGCGTAAATGGCTCTTTGAGATAAATTTTAAATCAACGATCAAAGAATAATCACCTAACTTTGATCATCGACCTACCCACCTTTATGTATCCAGAATGGAATCACCATATTATGAATACCCTCAAAGTGGACTAACAAGTAATTCATAATCTATTAATTCTTACTATACTCAAACCGTCAATCAAGGAATGTCGC
Source organism: Viola odorata (assembly GCA_963691705.1). Lineage (NCBI taxonomy): Eukaryota > Viridiplantae > Streptophyta > Magnoliopsida > Malpighiales > Violaceae > Viola > Viola odorata. Next base: position 35,013,962 of record OY829539.1, on the reverse strand, counting down.
TAGAATGAGTTGCTAGAATGTTGGTGGGATCACGAGGTTCCACTTAAGCACCAATTACCATTGACAATCGACTGACTTTTAGAAAAAATGCACTTACAATTAGTCATTTTAACAAAACACATCGAAAGCTCTAATATGCCCTCTTTTTCACCTTCGCATGCTAAAATACATCTATTCTTGTAAATCGCTTGTCAGGGGAGATACCGAAGGAATTGGGAAACATTACCACTCATCGTAAACTTCAATACTTGCTCATTTACTTTTTGGATGTTTTTATGGTCACTAAAGCTTTTCGAATCTTTCTATGGTTCAAAAGTAGTAAAATATTCTATCTTCTACTGGTTTTCATCGAATACTTACCTAACTTCTTTTTGTTCTAACTTTCAGGTGCCTTGAAGCAAACCAATTCTCTGGCGTTATTCTTAGAGATCTAGGGAAATTGGTCAACTTGCGAACATTATATGACCTCATTTCCTCATTTTTCTTCAATCTCTTTTGACATCTTACCTTGAAAATCATTTTCAATGATCAGGAGCTTAAGTTGGTTGATGATTTATTGGTTTAATAATGTGGATCAGGATGCTGTCTTCCAACTAGCTGACCGAAAATCTATCGTCATCACTTTCTAGCTGATAAATCTAACAGATTTGTATGTGTTTACTTACCTCATTTACTTCAATCACTTTACCTTTTACTTGTACTAAATCAACAGTTTTTGTTCAATACATTACAGTAGGATAAATGATAACAACTTCAGTAGAACAATTCCTACTAACATAGAGAATTAGAACAACTTCAATAGAACATTACAGTAGAACAACTCAAGAAACTGTAAGACCATTATTTAATCATCGATTGTAACACTTAATGTCTACATCAATTTCTCATTTGTAGTGATCAGTCCTTGAATTTGAACATTGAAGAGAAATGCTTGCTAGCGGACTGAAGGGCCCAATTCCATCAAATATTTCTCTTCTAAATAATTTAGTTGAATTGTAAGTAATAAACCTTACTCATTTCCTTCTAGTAGCTTTATGGAATGATTGCGAATGTTGTCTAGTTCTTTTCTCATAGTATTGTTAATCGTATGGTTACTATATGAGAGGATTAGTGATATAGAAGGACCAAGTTAGGGCTTTCCTATGTTAAGCAACGCAACGAGAATAGTTAGATTGTATGTCAGGTAGCATCTAGCCTCTCTATGATCAAGCCAAGGCATTCGAAAAACTTAAGAGTCGTTTGTGCTCTAGTCCCGTGCTTACGCTGCCCAATTTTGACAAAATATTTCAGGTAGAATGTGATGCAAGTGGACTCGGCATGTGATAAGGCCCTAGCTCCTTTTAGAGGAGTTTAGCCGCTGGTTTGAGAGGGAGCCGGATCTAGTCTCTTCAAGAGTTCGGCAACTTGCTTCAATCAGATAGAAAGGATGATGCGGATGAGTATTTCAAGGGATGAAAGAGTTAGATGCAGCGGATGAACATGGATGTAGAGGGAAGGTGTATTTAGGAGTAACAAATAAGAACTCTATTCTTAGCAAACCCCCTCAAGATGGACTTGAGTAACCTTGCTGAAAAGAACAAAGGATCTCTAATCAATTCAGCCCTCTCATCAAAAGAGATGAGCAACCCGAATTGGAGAAGATAGTGTGTTGGTTTGAAGAACCCTAATTAGCTAGCTAAGAGTTGGTCTAGGCTGAAGTTTATCACAAAAACAAAGACAAAGTGCTGAAATGAATTCAATGCACTTTAAATACCTAAGCTTAAAAATAGAAGGGGTAAATACCCTTACACCCTTGGACAAAGGGGCTTGGTGATGCGAATCCACGCATCCAGGTGCCTTTACCGCCAGCTGGTCCAATGACTCGAGCCAGGGCTCAAAAGCTTCAAGACCGATTGTCATCTCTCATTCACAGGGAGCTGGAGTCTGAGATGACAAGTGAGAAAGCTACACTTAGAGAGAAGACGACGAGAGTGGTGAATCTTCTCACCTTCAACTTGACCGATGTTGAGTCTGCTAGAAATGACATGGAACCGTTTCACGCAAACGGCACTTGACCGTTTCATCCAATCGGCATCTGTCCGTTTCCCTCAAAACGGCACTTGCCCGATTGGGTCAAAACGGCACTTACCCGTTTCACTTAGCCGTTGCCGATTCCATCATCTGTCGCGCATGCCGATTGCTGTTTCCTTTCGGCGTCACACCTATCTGCCCTTTTGTTGATAACGGCTCCTGCCCGTTTCGCCTGTCCTAGAGTTGACGCGCGTTGACTGTTCTGTTTTTAGCAAGGCTGCGACCTTCTATTTATTCTAGCTTAATTAATTAGACACTTTAATTAATTAGTTAAGTCTTTTACTTTATTTATTATTCCTATTATGGAATTAGGGTTTGCTTGTAACCTATATAAGGAGCCACTTGGCCTCCTTAGAAACTTGGCTGTTATTTGATAAATTGAGATATTCTCTTCAATCTCCGCCCCTTGTTCAAGTCGGTTGAACCTTGTTCTTCTTGAGTCCGCAATACTTGAGTCGTGTACAAGTAAATCTTGGAATTGCATTCTACTTGTTGTCTGTCTTCTTGTTCGGATTTTGGTTGGCTGTTGCTTAGCGTTCAGCAGGTCTTAATTGTGCAAGTTTATCATTCACAAGGATCCTCTCTTGTTCGGATTTTGGTTGGCTGTTGCTTAGCGTTCAGCAGGTCTTAATTGTGCAAGTGAGTTCTATCTATTCCGCAGGAAATCCATCTTTGAACAAAGATCAAAATTGGTGCTACGCATCCTAAGGAACCAGGATCGTATCACTTGACCTTGGCCTTGGCAGCAATTGATGATGGGCTTGGAAGATGGGCTTCGGCCAACCAGCTAAGGACGCAAGGCTTGGGCCAGCGCAAGGGCTGAACCGCACGGCCTCATGGCTTCCTAGGGCTGAACCGCACGGCCTCATGGCTTCATGGGCTTGGAAGGAACGAACGTCTCCCAAGTTGGCTGGTGTTGGCCATTCAGCAATGGCCCTAACCTTCTCATTGTCTACCTTGAGGCCGAAGGTACCTACAATGAAGCCAAGGAAGTGCACTTCCTCCAAACAGAATTCACACTTGGATAACTTCGCGAAGAGTTGATGCTTGCGAAGGGTAAGAAAAATTTGGTGCAAATGGTCTAAATGGACTTCTAAACAAGTGCTATAAACCAATATGTCGTCAAAATAAACAACCACAAATTTGCCGATAAAAGGCCTAAGTACATGGTTCATTAGACGCATAAAAGTGCTAGGAGCATTTGTGAGACCAAAGGGCATAACAAGCCATTCATAAAGACCGAACTTAGTTTTAAAGGCTGTTTTCCATTGATCTTCCTCATGCATTCTAATTTGGTGATAGCCACTCACTAAGTCAATTTTAGAGAAGATTTTAACACCACTTAACTCATCCAGCATGTCATCCAAACGAGGGATGGGGTGAGAGTACTTTACCATGATTTTATTGACTGAACGACAGTCCATACACATGCGCCAACTTCCATCCTTCTTAGGCACGAGGATCACGGGGACAGCACAAGGGGAGAGGCTCTCCCGAATGAAACCCTTGTCTAGAAGAGCGTCAATTTGCTGCTAAAGTTCATGTGTTTCTTTCGGATTGCAGCAGTATGCCAGGCGGTTTGGAAGAGTTGATCCCGGGAGGAAATCAATCCAGTGCTCAATTCCACGCACGGGTGGGAGGCCATTGGGGATTTCTTCCGGAAACACATCCTTGAAATCTAGCAAAAGAGGAGACTTAAGAGGGGGAAAGGAAGGATTAGTGTTAGAAGCAATAAGCGAGTGTTCCTTAAATCTTATTAGGATGCAAGGCTTGCGCATGATAAGAGCATGCCTTACATCTCTTCCTTTAGCAATTAAACTCACTTTGCTGCCCATTTTCACTCCACTCAAAGGCTCACTAACTTGCTTACTTTTGTCAAGTCGTGTGTTACCACTCAACTCACTTGCAAAGCTCACATTTTTCTCTCCACTCGGCGCATGCTCGCTTTTTTCATGCCCGCTGTTTTTAACACTCTCACAACTTACATTCTTCTCTCCACTCCACATCTTTTGTGATCCAAGAGAAGATGTTATCTCAAAAGTGGTTGAAGCCTTTCTAACTTCAGCTGGTCTTCGTACACTTGGCTAGGAGGAAGGGGTGGGATAATGAACTTGTTGCCAAGGTTCTAGCTTGTAAGTGTTGCGAAAACCATCGTGAATGGCCTTCCGATCGAATTGCCAAGGTCTGCCAAGGAGGAGATGGCTAGAATGCATCGGTGCCACATCACATAAGCGCTCATCCGTGTATTTTCCAATCTGAAGTGGAATGAGGACTTGCCGCTTGACCTTAACTGAACTCCCATCGTTGAACCAATTCGAGGAGTATGGCCTAGGGTGTTTGGAGGTGGGGAGACCCAAGGAGTGCACAAGGAGAGTACTGGCCACATCCGCACAACTCCCATTGTCTACAATGATGGAGATTACCATTCCATTCGAAACCCCACGCGTATGGAACAAGTTTTCTCGCTGCTCAAGGACTTTATCATCTTCCTTTGCTGCCACACTTAATGTGCGCCTCACAACTAGGCATGTTGGCACGTCTACATAGGCATATCCAGCCTCCTCTTCATTCGGATCATCATCAATATCCCATAAGTGACCGTGAGGTGGGGCTGTCTCCTCATCATCCTCACTCTCTAATTCTCCTCCCTCGCGAATCAAGATGACTCGCCTATTGGGACACTCGGCCTTCATATGGCTGCTGCCCCCACATTTGAAGCACTTAATGCTTCTAGAAGGCGTTCTTTGGGTGTTTAAGGGTGGTTTTGGAGGGTAAGGTGGCTGATTTGTAGTGTTTGGCTTGGTTGTGAAAGGTGGTTTGGGGCTGTCATTGGTAGACTTAGAAGGGAAGGGAGGGGTCTGCCATGATTTTTGGAAAGGTGAAGGAGAGGTGTAGGGTGTTTTCGGCTTGGCAGTCACTTGCTTCTCGATTTTTAAGGCCAAATGGAACATCTCCTCCAATGTGTCGTACTTGTGGAAGTCTAGCTGATAGGAAATTTCCTTGTGTAGATCACTCATAAAATGAGCCATGGTGGACTCCGTGGTCTCATTTGTGCTTGCCCGCATCAAACAAGTCAACATCTCGTGGTAGTAGTCACTCACGGTACGGGGGCCTTGATACAAACGTTGGAGACGCTGGTGCAAGTCACGGATGTAGTGTGGGGCACAAACCGACGCCTCATTTCAGTCCTCAACTCCTCCCAAGTCTCAATAGGTGGGCTGCCCTCATTTCTCTTTATCAAACAAAGGCGATCCCACCATTGTATCGCTAAGCCCGTGAACTCTACAATGGCCAATTTCAGCTTCTTTGTCTCGGAGTAGTTGTAACAAGCAAATTGCCTATCCACTTTGTTCTCCCATTCATGAAAAGTATTCGGGTCATCCTTACCCTCGAAGGTAGGGATTGACAACTTGATACTCGAGAGGTTGTAATCCACTCTCTCCTCATTGTGCCTATAACCCCGCGGCTCGTATATCTCATCATGATCAAACCTTCGAGCATTGTGAGCGTGTTCATAGTGAGGTGGATGTTGCTGCCTAGGCTGCTCATAATGGGGTGGGACATATGCATTCGCATGATGTAGGGGAACAGCTAGGTGATTAGCTATTTGGAGTGGAGTTGGTGTATGCGGTTGTCTAGGGTTATGTGGTGGTGGTCCGGGTGGGGGGGGCTGATGTGGTGGCTGTCTCGTGTCAAGAGTGTGGGTGTAGGGCTGATTAGGTTGCACGTGTGGCTGGCTAGGAGGATGAGGAAAAGCGACGCCATGATTGTCCACCAAAAAATTGCTACGGTTGTGTTCAAGATGTGGGGGCACGATATGGTGAGTATGGTGGCCTAGGGCTTCCACATCGTGGCCAAGATGGCCGGCTATTGTAGCCCTATCCGTATGACCCTCTACTTGCGGGAAGGCATAGTAGTCGAGACTAGTAGTATCTTGTGGGCGAGTAGTTTGATGAAAATGGGCTTGTGGTGTGTAATTTGGGGCTGGTGTATAAATTTGGGCTTGTGGGGAAGGTTGGGGTGGGTAAGTCGTGGTTGGAGGGTAATTTGGAGGTTGTGGTGAGGGTGTAGAAACTTTTACCGCTAAGGCAGCAATGGCAGCCAAGATGTCAATATTGGCTTGCTCTTGTCTTGTGGCGTGTTGTTGCAAAGCAGCCACATGTTGGCGAGTCTCTCCCATTTGGACCGTAAGAGATGCCATGGCTGGTTTAGGGGAGATGACTCATCCGACCCCTCACTCAGATTTGTACCGTGGTTAGACATAGAAAATGTACCTACAAAAAGACACAAACGCAATTGAAAATGATAAAGGGTTAGTCCCTCCCTCACGTGTATCGCTCGTGTTTCGCACTACACTCTAATGCTCTCACAATCTCACCCACTCAAACTTCAGTTCCAAACCAAACAAAATAGCTAGCAATGACTCTAAGACTCAATGCGCACAAGGAGAATCAAAGAAAACTAGGGCAGAAATGAAAGGTAAGGAAACCGAATTAGTGTTCAAGGAAAAATTGTTTGAGTTTGAACACTAATTAGGTTAGAGTGGATATTGATGTAGGAATCAAGTGACGAAAACTCAAAGACACAAAAGAAAGGCAAGCTCAAAGGACCAACACTAGAAGAAATGGAGGGAAATGAGACTAAGCTTCACAATTCAAAATTTGCGGCAAAATGAAACACTTGGTAAATGCACACCTTAACTTGAACGAAAACACTTCAAATGCACACATACATTTTGCCTCTTGCTTTGACTCACATGTATTCTTTTCCTTTTGATTGAGGGACTGATTTCACTCTTTTGATCCCTTTCTTTCTTTACTTTTTTTTTTTGTTTTGACTTAGGGATTTCTTTTACTCTTTTGATCCCTTTCTTTTCTTTGCTGTTTTTTTTTGTAAGTGCAAGAGAGCTTCAATAAATGTATGAAATGAGTTTTTGATAATTGAAGTGGAAGGAAAATAATTTTCAAGTTAAAAAAAAATTTCACGAATTGACGAAATTTTCCACTAAAATAAACCAGTATTTTGAAGTTAAAATGCACCCAAAGTTGTCACTAAAATGCACCACAATTTTTGCTAATATGCACCAAGATGTGTGACAATGAGCTTAGGCAAATCAGATTGTATGACAAGGAGTTTATGCCAAGTGTATGACAAACAAAGGGTGAGGGAAGCTTGCTGGTTTTAGGGCCAGCTGTGTGCACAAGTAAATGAGAATACTAGGCTGAAAATAGGGAGATGTGGCCGAATAGGAAGAGAGGATTAAATGTGAAATACTTGGCTCAAATAAAATCAGTCCACATGGCTCTCATGGCCACCATAGGAAGCTCCAATATATTCAGCAGCAAATATTGTCAAGAAGATGAAGATTTCAGTCACAAAAGACACAATAAACACAAATCAATCCAGCCAATGTGTTTGTGCAAGATCAAATCACTAGAAACGAAATTTTTTGACCTAAAATCATAAATGCTCGGAATGACAAACGATTGATTCCCACGGTTAGAAAAAATGTTTCCACCGTGGATATGGAAGGAATAAGTGTTTGAACCGTAGGAAATGGAAAGAACAAGCAATTTCAGTTTAGAGGAACGGTGGTGAAATTTACCCGAAAACAGAAAAATTTTCAGCCGATTCAACGGTGAAAACGATGAAGTTTACCAACCTAGAGCACGGATTGGAGCTCCGCTACCACTTGATAAGGCCCTAACTCCTTTTAGAGGAGTTTAGCCGCTGGTTTGAGAGGGAGTCGGATCTAGTCTCTTCAAGAGGTCGGCAACTTGCTTCAATTGGATAGAAAGGATGATGCGGATGAGTATTTCAAGGGATGAAGGAGTTAGATGCAGCGGATGAACATGGATGTAGAGGGAAGGTGTATTTAGGAGTAACAAATAAGAACTCTATTCTTAGCAAACCCCCTCAAGATGGACTTGAGTAACCTTGCTGAAAAGAACAAAGGATCTCTAATCAATTCAGCCCTCTCATCAAAAGAGATGAGCAACCCGAATTGGAGAAGATAGTGTGCTGGTTTGAAGAACCCTAATTAGCTAGCTAAGAGTTGGTCTAGGCTGAAGTTTATCACAAAAACAAAGACAAAGTGCTGAAATGAATTCAATGCACTTTAAATACCTAAGCTTAAAAATAGAAGGGGTAAATACCCTTACACTCTTGGACAAAGGGGCTTGGTGATGCGAATCCACGCATCCAGTTACCGTTACCACCAGCTGGTCCAATGACTCGAGCCAGAGCCCAACGACTTCAAGACCGATTGTCATCCCTCATCCACAAAGAGCTAGAATCTGAGATGACAAGTGAGAGGGCTGCACTTAGGGAGAAGACGGCAAAGATAGTGAATCTTCTCACTTTTGCCTTGACCGATGATGATGTGGGTCAAACGGCAATTGACCGTTATGCTCACAACGGCACTTGACCAATTGGCACAATCGGCATTGGTCAAACGGCATTTGACCATTCTATCGGCACGGGTCCGTTTCTCTCAAAACGGCACTTACCGTTTTGACTCATCCGTTGCCGTTTGCTTCAACATTTCCGCGTGTCCGTTTTGGCGCCTATCTGCCCTTGAATGAAACGGCTCCTGCCCGATTGGTTCCTACCTCTATCGGCACTTGTCCGTTTCTATTGTCCAGAAGCTGCACGCGTTTATTGCTTTTATTTTGTTTAGCTAATTAATTAAGTAGACATTTAATTAATCAGTTAAGTATCTACTTTATGTAATATTCCTCTTTTGGAATTAGGGTTTATTTGTAACCTATATAAGGAGCCTTTTGCCTCCTTAGTGATACGATCCTATCCCCGAGACTAGCCCTAGATCACTTACAACACGCACACGCCTTGCGATCAAGGCCAATCAACCCAAAGCGTCGAGCCCAAGACGTTGCAAAGCATCCAGTGAGGTTAATACAACCTCTAGGCATGGAGGCAAGGCAGGAGACGCTGATTGATCAAGCCTTTATGCGAAGGATGACATGGAAGGTAGCTTGGAGGTACCTAGCGCAAGGTTTGACTATCACCCGAGTCAACCCATGGAAGAACGGCTTCAATCAGAGATCCAGAACATATAAAAGACCTATTGGAGTCTTGGGAAGACTGTGTCCAAGTTTCAGAGCTTTTGGACGAGTAGAACTCAAGATGGCTCATGGTGACATTCTTGCTGTCAAGGAGAGGACGCACAGACGCAACCAGCGCCTTCGACAGAACCTAGACGGAGCTACAGAGGTCAGAATCGTGCGTTCAAATATGTTTTGGAAACCTCAGTATGTCCTCTACATTGTGTACAAAATTCAGGTCAAACTTACTAGCCGATTTTATGTTATGGTTCATTATATTTTCGCTGACGGCAATCCTACGCGGATGAGGACTTCAAAACGCTTCCGTCGACGCCAACGACCATTCATTGGACCAGTCTGGCCCGGACCAGGAAGAGGAGAACCCTCCTACTATTTTTGTGTCTTAGCTATCGAATGGGACAAGTTTCAGCCCAATCGGACGAGTCAATCAAAAGGTAGCCCGGTGAGACATTTTACTATGCAGTGTGAACGCGAGCAGACCGCAACTTGGAGAATTCGGCCCAAACCTTGGCCTGATGATGCGAATGCGCTCTGGAATGATTATATTGTATTTATTAATCTATTGTTTAAGTTATTTGACTATTATTTATCTAGGTGGATTTTATTATTAAGTAGATAGATAATTAGAAGATCTTTCTAGGAAGTATAGCGCATGTGAACTTCCTAGATTAGGGTTTTGCGCATCTCTTTCCTTATAAAGAGCATGCCGCTGCTATTGTTAAGTTAGACGTTGATTATTATTAAAAACCAGAAGAGTTTTCTTCAGTTGATCCCTCAAGATCCTTGTTCTATATCCGGTTTGATAAGCCGCATCTAGCCTCAAGTAAAGCACGAAGTTATCATTCCATTCTTTAGTCTCGTCGGGGTTGTCTAGGTATTGCACCTAGGAGGGTCCGAGTCCTACTGAAGATCCTTGAAGGATTTCGTCCAGGTTGCCTAAGTATTGCACTTAGGAGGGTTGGAGTTTCCGACGAGTTAGTTTTCCGCATTCAAATCCTTGAGCAACGATCCAACAATTGGAAGGTTTCCGAATTAGGAACCACATCAGCTGGTAGCGGAGCAAAGGCTGCTCACCGAATAGGTATCTATCCTTTTAATTATTGTTTTCGTTTGTTGAGATTGGTTTCCTTGATTTCCTTAGCCAAATCTATACCAATCTTGTTTGTTTTCCCGTTTGTGTTAGGAGTCGAAACTAGTAACTAGTTGCGTCTTGTTTAGGTAACAAATCAAGCCCTTTGATTTGCTATCTTCTTTGAGTCAGAAAACAGAAAATAAAGTCCCACAAAGTGTCAGTTTATTTTGTTTCAAGTATTTGCAATTTCTATTTACAAAAAAAAAAAAAAACAAAAAGAAAGAACAACACATTCGTCAAAAACAGAACAACAGACGAAATTAAAAAAAAAATCAGTGTGTTAGCAAATCAGGAACCTTATGATCAATACAGAATAAAAATCAGCAAGAAAAGAGTGTTCCAACACAACAAGAATCATCAAAAACGGATCTGTCATTCAAAAGTTATCAAAGAAACAAATCGAAAACCCTAGTTCTAAAACGAATCCGAACTAGTGCAGAATTTTTGCAAATCAATTGTCTTCCTTGAGCTCTTGTGATACTTGACCTATCTACTCTGTGTTATAATTGTTTGATTAATTGTCAAAGTAATTAATCAGTTATATCACATCTATTTCTTTCGAAGCTTGAGTTTTCGTTGCAAATTATTGGAAGCGTTTCTTGACATTCTTTGAGTCTACGGATCTTGGATTGATTGAAGAGAATTGTTAGAGTGACTTGTGAGCGCATTGGAGTGATTAAACACGAGAGTTTAAACACATGAGGGAGTGCTTAGATAGGACAATTTTACGCTTGTTCTTTGTTGTTTTATTGTGATTTCAGATGTCAGACCATTCGGTTAAGAACACAGGGACAAACGATGAAGTAATCACAATGATGCGCAAGTTAACCGAGAGGTTTGATGCGTTTGATGACTGGCGAAGGGAGATCGCCAAAGAAAGGGAGGTTGCTGCCAACGTCGCAAGGCAGACACATACTCGGTACACCCAAGTCCTCAATCCCAGGAGTTCACCATATGTCTATGGCATGCCGCCTGGAGAAGAACCCAACCCTAATAGCATGCCTAACATAAGGACTACTCGGACTACACCTCACCGAGAAGAAGAGATACCTAGGCAGAGGAGACCCAAACCAAGACAGCCTAGAGGAGAGGAACAAAAAGAGGGGTTATTCTACACCCGTTGCCGAGTTAAAGAGAAGGTGTGCTCATTGACTATTGACACTAGGAGTCCAGCGAATTTTGCAAGCGATTTATTGGTGCACAAACTCAATATCCCATTGATTGAGAATCTGAAGCCATACAAACTTCGAGGGATGACCAACGACGAGGAGTTAGAGGTAACACACTTCGTTTTGGTCACTATTTCCATTGGAAGAGTTGAGTGTACTATCTTTTGCGACGTGGTACCCATGACTTCAAGTCATATCCTTTTGGGAAGACCGTGGCAACATACTATGAAGGCAGTTCACAAGGACAAGAGCAATCATTATTCGATTGTCAAGGACGGCCGAAGGCACATATTGAATCCTTTGTCACCTTCGGAAGTCCATAAGGATCAAGAGAATCTTGTTAAGTCATATTCGGACTTTCAAAAAGAAAGAAAAGAAAAAGGCTTAAAAGAATTGGAAGCCTTAAAAGAAAAAGAACAAAACAGCCCCCATGAAAAGAGTGAGCATGGGATAAGAGATGAGAGTCAAAACAGCCCGTATGAAAATAGAGAGCATGCGTTAGTTGGCATGAATACAAAAGGAGAGAATGAATATGCCATAGGGAGAGAAGTGAACAAAAACTGTTTTGGCGCAAGCCACAAAAATCTGAATTTTTGGCCATTGCGCCTTGATCTTTCTAACCCTAATCCATTTCTTTCCTTTGTTTTGGTTGTTTATTCTCATGAGTAGAACAAGGGAAGGCTGTTGGCAGAAGAGAAGTCTCATTCCAAAGTGCCAAGAGAACTTAAGGAGTGTGAATCATCCATGGTACCTAGTTCGGCTAACCCTAGCCGCAACGGTATGGTATATCTTTCCATCCTTAAGTCTGATTTTTGTGAGCATGTTAACCTCATTAATAATTATGATTCTGGTTTTAAAATTGATTTAATTAATGATGGTTATATGCAAGAGCCGAAGGCCAAGTCATATGTATTTAAAGACTACTTGCGCAGACGCAAGCAATTTAACGTTTTGACTAGGCCGAGAGATGCACATCATGTTTTCCCTAACACAAAATTGATTGAAATTCCACATGTATTTACATTCCATAATCATTCTGCCATGTGTGAGTTTCATGTTAAAGCTACGGGTAAGTCGACTGGACTTGAGGGAATTCTATTCAAGCGCAATCGCTTATTTAGGTCACATGACCTTTTGCGGAGTTTTAATGAGCATGATGCGTTTGATACTTGTTTGGTGAGTTGCTGTGGTATAATTAAAATTATTAACTTGGTTTTTAGGAGTGTTATGTCTTCACATGATGTTCCTTTAAGTTTTGGAAGTAGTTTTAATGAAAAACCTTTTTTCGCGAAGTTGCTTGAATTGTCACATGAATTTCATCCTTATGCTATTGATTCTGACTTTTGTAGAACTTACAATGATTATTTATTTAAACATAATTCAAGGTTGTATATGTATAAAGGGCATCAGAGCAAGAGCGAGCGCTTATGTTGGTGGCATCATCCGTTGCACAATTTTACTATGACTAGATCACATGATGATGGCATAGTATACTATTGTGATACAACTATTACTAACATAATCTTCAAGGATATTATGCTTTCACATGTTATCCCTTGGAGTGTTCTTAGTACGCAGAGGAAGGAGTCACTTAGCGACTCATGGGAAGAATTGTGTAAAAGGACTGCTTGGGACGATGGTTTTACTCAACACATTGACATGTTCAAAGAATTTGCTGCCAAGTGGAACTTGCGAGGTTGGTATGGTTCGATTTGTGCTTACTTTAGTATTACTAACTTGAGGTATTGTGGTGCAGATCTAAAATCAGATTCGAGGGCGAATCTTTTTGAAGAGGGAGGGGATGATACGATCCTAGCCCCGAGACTGGCCCTAGCGCACTTACAACACGCACACGCCTTGCGATCAAGGCCAATCAACCCAAAGCGTCGAGCCCAAGACGTTGCAAAGCATCCAGTGAGGTTAATACAACCTCTAGGCATGGAGGCAAGGCAGGAGACGCTGATTGATCAAGCCTTTATGCGAAGGATGACATGGAAGGTAGCTTGGAGGTACCTAGCGCAAGGTTTGACTATCACCCGAGTCAACCCATGGAAGAACGGCTTCAATCAGAGATCCAGAACATATAAAAGACCTATTGGAGTCTTGGGAAGACTGTGTCCAAGTTTCAGAGCTTTTGGACGAGTAGAACTCAAGATGGCTCATGGTGACATTCTTGCTGTCAAGGAGAGGACGCACAGACGCAACCAGCGCCTTCGACAGAACCTAGACGGAGCTACAGAGGTCAGAATCGTGCATTCAAATATGTTTTGGAAACCTCAGTATGTCCTCTACATTGTGTCCAAAATTCAGGTCAAACGTACTAGCCGATTTTATGTTATGGTTCATTATATTTTCGCTGACGGCAATCCTACGCGGATGAGGACTTCAAAACGCTTCCGTCAACGCCAACGACCATTCATTGGACCAGTCTGGCCCGGACCAGGAAGAGGAGCACCCTCCTACTATTTTTGTGTCTTAGCTATCGAATGGGACAAGTTTCAGCCCAATCGGACGAGTCAATCAAAAGGTAGCCCGGTGAGACATTTTACTATGCAGTGTGAACGCGAGCAGACCGCAACTTGGAGAATTCGGCCCAAACCTTGGCCTGATGATGCGAATGCGTTCTGGAATGATTATATTGTATTTATTAATCTATTGTTTAAGTTATTTGACTATTATTTATCTAGGTGGATTTTATTATTAAGTAGATAGATAATTAGAAGATCTTTCTAGGAAGTATAGCGCATGTGAACTTCCTAGATTAGGGTTTTGCGCATCTCTTTCCTTATAAAGAGCATGCCGCTGCTATTGTTAAGTTAGACGTTGATTATTATTAAAAACCAGAAGAGTTTTCTTCAGTTGATCCCTCAAGAACCTTGTTCTATATCCGGTTTGATAAGCCGCATCTAGCCTCAAGTAAAGCACGAAGTTATCATTCCATTCTTTAGTCTCGTCGGGGTTGTCTAGGTATTGCACCTAGGAGGGTCCGAGTCCTACTGAAGATCCTTGAAGGATTTCGTCCAGGTTGCCTAAGTATTGCACTTAGGAGGGTTGGAGTTTCCGACGAGTTAGTTTTCCGCATTCAAATCCTTGTCGCTGAGCAACGATCCAACAATTGGAAGGTTTCCGAATTAGGAACCACATCACTTAGACAGGGGGCTGTTATTTGATAAATTGAGTTAATCTCTTCAATCGCCGCCCCTTGTTCAAGTTGGTTGAACCTTGTTATTCTTGAGTCCGCAATACTTGAGTCTTATACAAGTAAATCTTGGAATTGCATTATTGTCTCGTTTATCTTAGTGTGATTCGCACATTGTTGAGTCTAGTCCTAAGAACCCGATTCAAGACCCTTGACTTGAAATCGATTAGGGCACTTAGCACAGGTTAGCTAGTGGTCTAAGCTCGTACTTGTCGAGTTATCTATCAGTTCTATCTATTCCGCAGGAAATCCATCTTTGAACAAGGATCACAGTTGGTGTTACGCATCCTAAGAAACCAGGATCGTATCAGTTGGTAGCGGAGCTTAAGGCGTTCAAAGATTGGTAAGTATCGTTCTTTGTTTCAAGTTTTCATCGTTGAAATCGGTAATTCATTCTACTCCATTCAAAACCGATTTCTTTGCTGTACTTGGTTAGTATATGTGCAAATTCTGGTCAGCTGTCAAAATTGTTTTAACATATCAGTTGGTATCCGAATTGGGTGATATTGGTGTCGTTAGAAAGCTATATCTGTGTAGATTCCGAATCAAAAGGAATCGAGTGATTTGGACATCTGAAACGTAAGTTACAAGCATTCTACTAAAACTGGATTTTGTGCATTCAGGATAAAAAAAAAAAAAAAAAAAAAAAAAAAAAAAAAACACCTGATTTGATTCATTCCAGTGATAGGAAAATTGATTTGTGTTGTTTGTTGACCGATCCCACATCTGTCAAAATTATTGGGATTGCATGTGCAAATATTTTATTGAGTGTACTTTTAGAATTGCACAAAAGTATTCTGAAAAGTAGAAGGCAACCCATCCTTCCACTTTGTTTTGTCCCGCACCCACTACCTTTTCCCATAGGAATATTCTCTGTTTTTGTCTTCCACTTATTAAAGGCAAAACTTAGTTTATTCTCTCACCCATGCACCAAATATACCATAGATTGAAGATTACTTTTGTTTGAGTCGTTCGAGTCAAATAAAGCTTTTCTTTGATTCTTTAATATTGTCTTCCACTCCACTTGATATTTGTTTAATTGATTGATCTTGCAATTAATCAAATACCAAGTATCCCGTTTTGTTTGAAGCTAGTTGTCTTTGAGAGTCTTCTTGGTAGCTTTCCGTTGGATTCTTGAGTCTCACTAACGCTTGAACATTGCAGGAGATTTTGTGTGATTTTTGTGAGATTATTAGAGTGTTTAAACACGAGAGTAAACACGTGAGGGAGCGCTAGGTTAGTGCAATTTTACGTTTTCTTTTGTGTTGTGAATTTCAGGCACTTAAAGATGTCTCAAGAAGGAGTACAACCCGATCTGTCGGCTATGTTAGCCAACATAACGGAACAACTTAGAGCCATGACAGAACGACAACTAACTGCCGATGCAAGGATGGCTAGAGTCGAAGCGTTAGCTACTCTAAATCCAAATCCGAGAGCAGCTGACGACAGAGCCGATGGACATATGACAGAACCGTCCGACGAGGAAGACGACGCCCGTCGACCACGTGAAGTGAATCGGCAGCGTGATCTTGCCAACGTTCCTCCCAGACGGCTTGCTAGACGTGGACCACAAATTCCACAACACGATCTGGAAGAAGAACCTGACGGAGGAGAAGGTTGGATATATGCTAGAGATGGACCGAAAGGGGAAAGAAGAATTCGTCGTGACGATAGAAGAGAACGGGAAGATGACCGCTTGGATGCTAATCTCAGCAGCATCAAAATGAAGATACCGCCGTTTGAGGGTACCGATGACCCTGATGCATTCCTGACTTGGGAACGGAAGATAGACGCTATCTTTTTATGCCACAATTATTCGGAGAGTAAAAAGGTTCAGCTGGCAGCCGTTGAATTCAGTGGCTATGCTAGTCATTGGTGGGAGCAGCTCAACCTGAAGAGAGCAGCCGTTTATGCTGGTCCGATTGCTAATTGGGGCGAGATGAAACAGGCAATGAGGCAACGGTTTGTTCCGATTCACTTTCACCGTCAGCTTCATCAACGGCTTCAAACCTTAAAGCAAGGCAGCAAGAGTGTTGGAGCCTATTTCAATGAGATGGAGATTGCTTTAGCACAAGCAAAGGTTACTGAGGAACCTGAGGTAACGATGGCTAGGTTCAGTGCTGGTTTGAACGCAGATATTGCCGATGCTTTGGAGCTGACGCAATACAACACTATCGAGGAGATGCTTCATATGGCTCAAAAGATTGAGAAGCATCGGAAGGCTAAGAATTCTTCTAGGCCTACCGGTTCTACACCTTGGAAGAAGTCATCTTGGAGTAAGGACGATAGAACGGTTCCTACCATTTCAAAGAATCCTTCCAGTGCCGTTATCCATTCCAAAACGGCAACTACGAAACCTTACACTCCACCAGTGGATCGGCCAGCCACTAAAGACATTGTGTGTTTCAAATGCAACGGTCGAGGGCATAAGAAATCAGAATGCCCAAATAGGAGAGTCTTTATCATCCGGCCGAATGGAGAGGAGGAATCGGACGATGAGCCAACACAATCGGCACCCGAGACCGATAGTAGTTCCGATTCCGATAGTGACTATCAGGAGAGAGAGCAGGTTCGGTTACTGGTGGTCCGACGGAACCTGAGCGTCCAAACCACCGAAGAGGTGTGTGACGAGGAGCAACGGACCAATCTGTTTCACACCCGAGGTGTGATTGATAACAAAGGATGCTCCATTATTATTGACAACGGCAGCTGTGCAAACTGTGCCAGTGCGTTGATGGTCTACAAGTTGGCCTTGCCAACATTGAAGCATCCGAAACCGTATCATCTACATTGGATGACGGATGCTAACGGTATTAAGGTGACCAAGCAAGTAGTTGTTAAGTTTAGGATCGGCAAATACAATGATGAAGTTCTCTGTGATGTTGTGCCGATGCAAGCTAGCCATATCCTCCTTGGCCGACCATGGCAGTTTGATAGAGAGGCGAATCATGAAGGGAAGCGCAATCTCTACAAGATAGTAAAGGATGGCAAGAAATTCACCTTGGCACCGTTAACCCAAGCTGAAGTGTTTGAAGATCAGCAATGGCTTGCTAAGTCCCATGTTGAGTATGAAATTGCCAAACAGCTTGAGAAGGAAAAAGAAGGCTTGAGAGTGAAACATAAAGAGAAAAATATTGAGTGTGTGAGCCTTCAACATTCGCATGAAAACAGCAAGCATGCAGAGGGAGAGAGTAAACATTCGCACGAAAAGAGTAAGCGTGCTGAGAGTGGCATTGAGAGAAAAGGAGAGGCAAATAAAAAGAAATTGAGTGTATATGCCAAGGGGAGCGAAGTTGAGGAAAACGTTTCTTCTCAAAAATCTTTTGGCAAAAGCCGTCCCCTTTTTCTCATCCGTTTCCGTTCTTACTGTTTGCTAACAGGTACAACGGATCGGCAGCCTACCGTTCCGATTGGTGTTTCTTCTCTCTTGCAGGACTTTGAAGATGTTCTACCCGAGGAGATACCACGTGGTTTACCTCCGATTCGAGGCATTGAACATCAGATAGACTTTACCCCTGGATCGGCAATTCCACATCGGCCTGCTTACCGATCCAATCCAGAGGAAACCAAGGAGCTATAACGGCAAGTGGACGATTTGCTTGCGCGTGGGTACGTTCGGGAGAGTCTATCTCCATGTGCCGTTCCAGTCATTCTAGTCCCGAAGAAGGATGGAACTTGGAGAATGTGTGTTGATTGCCGGGCAATCAACAAAATCACTGTAAAGTATCGTCACCCTATTCCTCGTTTAGATGATATGTTAGACGAATTAAGTGGCAGCAAAATCTTTTCTAAAATTGATTTAATGAGTGGCTACCACCAAATTCGCATGAAAGAAGGGGATGAATGGAAAACTGCTTTTAAAATAAAGTACGGTTTATATGAATGGATGGTTATGCCGTTTGGTTTAACTAATGCTCCTAGCACCTTTATGAGGTTAATGAACCATGTACTTCGGCACTTACTTGGCAGATTTGTTGTAGTTTATTTTGATGACATTTTAATCTATAGCAAATCCTTCGATGAGCATGTTTTACATCTTAGGGAAGTCTTTCTAACACTTCGTGAACAGAAATTATTTGCTAAACCTAGTAAGTGTTCTTTCGCAATAGAACAAGTTGGTTTTCTTGGTTTTATTGTGAGTACAGATGGCGTTAAAGTGGATGAAGAAAAGATCCGCGCGATTCAGGAGTGGCCAACGCCCAAGACCGTTAGTGACGTCAGATCCTTCCATGGCTTGGCAAGCTTCTATCGGCGATTTGTGAAGGACTTTAGCACCATCGCTGTTCCCTTGAATGATATAACGAAGAAGAATACTGCCTTCCGATGGGAACAGCCACATGAAGAGGCGTTTACTACACTAAAGGAACGGCTTTGTACCGCTCCAGTACTAGCTTTGCCCGATTTCACTAAGGCATTTGAGATAGAGTGTGACGCCAGCGGGTTAGGAATCGGCGTCGTTCTGATGCAAGAGAAACGGCCGATTGCCTATTTCAGCGAGAAGCTCAAGGATGCTCAGCTCAAGTACCCGACATATGACAAGGAATTCTATGCCCTTGTTCGCGCGTTGGAGACATGGCAACACTACCTGATGCCGAGAGAGTTTATCATCCACACTGATCATTTGAGCTTGAAGTACCTCAAGGGACAGGGAAAGCTAAATCGGAGACATGCCGCTTGGATGGAATTTATTGAAGCTTTCCCTTATCATATTCAGTACAAGCAAGGTAAAGAGAACATTGTTGTCGATGCACTATCTCGACGGTATGTGTTAATTACTTCTCTTAATGCTAAGTTGCTTGGATTTTCGCACATCATAGAACTCTATGCTACCGATTCTGATTTTGGTAATATTTATATGCATGGTGTTTCTATTTCTGGTTCTAAATTCTATAAGCATGAGGGGTATTTATTTCGGGGTAAAAATTTGTGTATTCCTCATTGCTCTCTTCATGAATTACTTGTGCATGAAGCCCATAGTGGTGGTTTGATGGGCCACTTTGGCGTGACTAAGACTTTAGATGTTTTGAATGATCATTTTTATTGGCCTCACATGAAGCGTGATGTTGTGCGCATCATCGCTAGATGTTTAGTTTGCCGTAGAGCCAAATCTAAGTCTGTTGGTCATGGAGAGTACATGCCGTTACCTGTTCCTTCTCATCCTTGGACCGATTTATCCATGGATTTTGTTGTCGGACTGCCTAAGTCTAAAAACGGCAAGGATTCTGTTTTTGTTGTAGTGGACAGATTTTTGAAAATGTCCCATTTTATTCCATGTTCTACTACTTGTGATGCTACTCAGATTGCTGATTTATTCTTTCGTGAAGTAGTACGTTTGCATGGAATTCCTTTGACGATTGTGAGTGATAGGGATACTAAGTTTCTTAGTCATTTTTGGCGTGTCTTGTGGAAGAAACTTGGTACTAAATTGTTATATTCTACTTCTTATCACCCACAAACGGATGGCCAAACAGAGGTGGTAAATCGGACTCTTGGCTCCCTTTTGCGCACCTTAGTTCGTAAGCATGTTTCTACTTGGGTTGATCATTTACCGTTTATTGAATTTGCTTACAACCGTGCTGTTCATTCTACTACTCATTACTCACCGTTTGAGCTTGTTTATGGATTTAATCCTAGAACTGTTTTGGATTTAACTCCTTTACCGTTGAGTGATGTTGTAAGTTTAGATGGTGAACAGAAGGCTGATTTTGTCAAGCAATTACATGCTAAGGCAAAACAGAACATTGAGCGTCTGAATGAGAAGCTTGTGCAGAAACGGAACGAGGGCCGACGGCTAGTGACGTTTCAGGTTGGCGATTGGGTCTGGTTGCATATGCGCAAGGAGCGTTTTCCTGACCAACGCCGCGGCAAGCTATCACCTAGAGGAGACGGACCGTTCCAGATTGTTGAGAAGATCAACAACAATGCCTATAAACTGGCGTTGCCGAGTGAGTATTGATACGATCCAGGCTGCCTCCCTTAGAGGCCCCGAGTCTGCCTCGACTGATGTGAGCGTCAAGGCCTCGACTTGTCCATGACCGATTGTCAAGCCTATCTTGGACCATTTTGGACACCTCTTGAAGAGTTATCAAGGCCCTTTGTCCAAGGGTTATTTATGTATTTTCCTCTTTATTTTAGCTTTCCTATAAATAGAGGACTTAGCCTCATTTGTTAGTTGTCTTTGATTTGAATGTTATTTCTCTAAGACCAAACCCTAGTGTAGCTTAGTGTAGCTTAGGTAATTTAGGGTTCTTAAAACCAGCACTTCATCTTCTTCATCAAAATAGCCGGGTTGTCCATCCTTGTTGATGGAAGGGTCGGCCTTGATTGAGAGATCCTTGTATGCTTGTGGTAAGGTTATCTAGGAATCATCCCTAGAAGGGTTTACCGTGTATGCAAGTTAGTTTATTGTTCTTCATCAATACATCTTCATCTTCAACCATAAATCCGCTGCATCTATTCCGCAATCTCCTTGCGACGTTATCCTCTCCATCAAATCCATCCAATCGACGATCCAACCTCCCAAAGAGGACTAGATCCGTGTAAAGGCTCCAAACCAGAACCGAGCTTGTATCATTTGGTAGCGGAGCTCCAGCTGCCCTCTAGGTTGGTTATCTCACCATTTCCCCCATTAAAATCGCTTCCCCTTCATCTCTTTTATTCGTTTGTGCTGGTCAGAATTTTTCTGTCCAGGAGTCAGTTTTGTGTCTGTTTTCGTTTTGATTTTCTGTGCGTTTTCTCCATCAGAAAAGTCTGAAAATTTCGGTGCTTAATCGTCTATCTGTGTAGAGAAAACTTTGTGTTTTAGTCGACTGTTAAATCGGTGTATTTCTCATACTTTTTGACCTTGGAAGAAAGGTGTGCAGAAATCGCGCGAGAAAAACAGTTCTGTCTTGTGCGTCTGTTTTGTGTGTCTTCCACTCGGAATCTTGATTTTCTTTCTTCTACAAAGTTGTAGATCGGTGTCTTAGGAGTCTTCCTGTATATTTTCGTAATTTTTGGGCCACATTTGGGCTGTTTAAGAGTCATAGAGTGAAAGTGGTGCTTGGTGTTCTTCATGTTCATCTTGTGTTCTTGAGGCTTTTGCGTTTTGATCTTTGCTGACCCATTAATTCCGAAAATTGGTGTTTGATTAATTGATTTTGTTCCATTTATTTAATTCAACCAAATTATGTGATTGGTGCTTTCATTTGTTCATCCATTTGAAAGACAAGTGTCTTGTGTGCCATGTGTAGGATGTGGTCCCATTTTGTTGTTATGCGGAGGTGTCCTATAATATACTAGGCTTATATTAATCCACCTCATCTTCATTTTCAGCCTAGTATTTCATATAGGATATACATAGAATATTCTTCTTGATATTTTATCACCTCACACTTGCCACCTCACTTGATACATCACTTGCCACCTCACATAATTTTGCCACCTCATCACTAGTGCCACCTCATACATTTTTGGCATCTAGTGAAAATTTTTAAAAAGTCTAAAACTACTTGTCATACACTTCTTTTCTTTTAAAAGACTTGTCATACATGCTTGGGCTCTCTTGCACTTACAAAAGAAAAAAAAAAAAGGAGAAAAAAAAAAGAAAAAGAAAAAGAGGACTAAAAGAAAAGAAAAGAATTTATTAAGTCCTTAAAAGAATTCAAGTAAGTCAAAAGCAAGAGGTTAAGTTGTATGATTGCATTAGAAGTGTAGTAGTTAGTTGCGAAGTGTGCATTTGATTTGAGTTTCGGTTTTCATTTGTGATTGATCAAACATTCAGTTTTCTTCTTTCTTTTGTTTCCCTTGAGTCGCTTTTGCTTCCTTTGTTTCTCTTTGTGTCTCCTTTGAGTCCCCTTTTGTGTCTTGAGTCTTCTCGTTCTTATGCTGCCTTCTTTTCTCGGGTTGGGTTTGATCTTCATGAGCTCTCTCGGCATAGGGACCGAGATCGAGCCTTCTACACCACACCTGCGCCCTCCACACACCATGGTCGAAGCCTCCCACCCCGTCACAGCTATGACCTTGGTTCCGCTCCCTACCCAAGCCTTGGTCATGGCCCCTCGACATGCTCCTATAACCGTTTGGCCTTCCATCCGTTTGAGCCTACAGATTCGAGGTCGAATCCCTTCAAAAGCGGATGGGATGATACGATCCAGGCTGCCTCCCTTAGAGGCCCCGAGCCTGCCTCGACTGATGTGAGCGTCAAGGCCTCGACTTGTCCATGACCGATTGTCAAGCCTATCTTGGACCATTTTGGACACCTCTTGAAGAGTTATCAAGGCCCTTTGTCCAAGGGTTATTTATGTATTTTCCTCTTTATTTTAGCTTTCCTATAAATAGAGGACTTAGCCTCATTTGTTAGTTGTCTTTGATTTGAATGTTATTTCTCTAAGACCAAACCCTAGTGTAGCTTAGTGTAGCTTAGGTAATTTAGGGTTCTTAAAACCAGCACTTCATCTTCTTCATCAAAATAGCCGGGTTGTCCATCCTTGTTGATGGAAGGGTCGGCCTTGATTGAGAGATCCTTGTATGCTTGTGGTAAGGTTATCTAGGAATCATCCCTAGAAGGGTTTACCGTGTATGCAAGTTAGTTTATTGTTCTTCATCAATACATCTTCATCTTCAACCATAAATCCGCTGCATCTATTCCGCAATCTCCTTGCGACGTTATCCTCTCCATCAAATCCATCCAATCGACGATCCAACCTCCCAAAGAGGACTAGATCCGTGTAAAGGCTCCAAACCAGAACCGAGCTTGTATCAAGTATGGTGCCGTTAGCTCCACTTTCAATGTTTCTGACTTAGTTTTGTTTGATGCAGATGACGAGTATGGACTGGCGGATGAGGCCGATACGGATTCGAGGACGAATCCTTCCGAAGGGGGAGGGAATGATGCGAATCCACGCATCCAGTTACCGTTACCACCAGCTGGTCCAATGACTCGAGCCAGAGCCCAACGACTTCAAGACCGATTGTCATCCCTCATCCACAAAGAGCTAGAATCTGAGATGACAAGTGAGAGGGCTGCACTTAGGGAGAAGACGGCAAAGATAGTGAATCTTCTCACTTTTGCCTTGACCGATGATGACGTGGGTCAAACGGCAATTGACCGTTATGCTCACAACGACACTTGACCAATTGGCACAATCGGCATTGGTCAAACGGCATTTGGCCATTCTATCGGCACGCGTCCGTTTCTCTCAAAACGGCACTTACCGTTTTGACTCATCCATTGCCGTTTGCTTCAACATTTCCGCGTGTCCGTTTTGGCGCCTATCTGCCCTTGAATGAAACGGCTCCTGCCCGATTGGTTCCTACCTCTATCGGCACTTGTCCGTTTCTATTGTCCAGAAGCTGCACGCGTTTATTGCTTTTATTTTGTTTAGCTAATTAATTAAGTAGACATTTAATTAATCACTTAAGTATCTACTTTATGTAATATTCCTCTTTTGGAATTAGGGTTTATTTGTAACCTATATAAGGAGCCTTTTGCCTCCTTAGACAGGGGGCTGTTATTTGATAAATTGAGTTAATCTCTTCAATCGCCGCCCCTTGTTCAAGTTGGTTGAACCTTGTTATTCTTGAGTCCGCAATACTTGAGTCTTATACAAGTAAATCTTGGAATTGCATTATTGTCTCGTTTATCTTAGTGTGATTCTCACATAGTTGAGTCTAGTCCTAAGAACCCGATTCAAGACCCTTGACTTGAAATCGATTAGGGCACTTAGCACAGGTTAGCTAGTGGTCTAAGCTCGTACTTGTCGAGTTATCTATCAGTTCTATCTATTCCACAGGAAATCCATCTTTGAACAAGGATCACAGTTGGTGTTACGCATCCTAAGGAACCAGGATCGTATCACTTGGCCTTGGCCTTGGCAGCAATTGATGATGGGCTTGGAAGATGGGCTTCGGCCAACCAGCTAAGGACGCAAGGCTGGGGCAGGCGCAAGGGCTGATCCGCACGGCCTCATGGCTTCCTAGGGTTAGGCGCGAGATCGGTGCGGGGTTCTTCATAGGATGCGCAGGATGCCCATGAGTCACGAGCGGTGCTTATGGCGAAGGAGTTGGCGTACATGCAAGTCACCCATTTGTGCCTTGGTTCCAAGCTGCTCTCCTTGGCCCTAAGGCTCCTCAATAGCACGGCTACCATTCCTTTGCTTCTAGTGAAGTATCCCATGCTCGTGCTCGTATCAGCATGGGAGTTGTTTTGGCTCAAGAGTACAGGCCAATTGCATTCTTAAGCGAAAAATTCAAGGGAGCGCAACTCAACTATCCAACCTATGACTGTGAGCTTTACGCCTTGGTGCGCGCTTTCGAAGTATGGCAACACTACCTTTGCCGAAAGAGTTCATTGTGCATACAGACCACCTTAGCCTCAAGTACTTAAAAGCTTAAGTCAAGCTCAACAAATGTTGCTGCTCTTGAGTTTATTATTTAGTATAGATGGCAGCAAGGAAATTGAGATGATGCGGACAGCCCATGGACAAACCAAGCGCTACCGTATGCGTTTGCATGTCAAGATGGCAATTTTGAGATATCAAGGAAGGATGAGCGAATCCTTCAATTTAGGAACTTGGATGTGGCAGTGCTTACGCCAAGGATGGGTCCCAATCCAAGTTCAAGTGAAGAAGATCACTTGGGGCAATGGTCTTATTCGATGCATTGTCATATTCAAAGACATAACCGCCAAGTTGAAATTGAGAGGTTGGTATGGTTTGTTGTGTGCTTACTTTGATATTACTAACTTAAGGTATTGTGGTGCAGGTCTAGATGTAGATTCGAGGGCGAATCTTTTTGAAGAGGGAGGGGATGATACGATCCTAGCCCCGAGACTAGCCCTAGCGCATGCACAACGCGCACACGCCTTGCGACTAAAGCCAATCAACCCAAAGCGTCGAGCCCAAGAGATTGCAAAGCTTTCAGAGAGGTTAATACAACCTCTAGAGATGGAGATAGGGCAAGGAACGTTGCTGGATCAAGTCCTTAGGCGAAGGAAGACATGGAAGTTGGCTTGGAGGCGCATTGTGCAAGGTTGCACATCTACACGAGCCAATTCATGGAAGAAAGATTCCAAATCAGGTTGCAAGATAAATACAAGACCTATTGGGATCTTAGGAGAGCCTCTGCCAAGTTTGAGGACATTTGGACGAGCAGTTTGCAAGATGGCCCGTTGCTACTTTTGCATTCACAAGTGGCCTAAGCGCAAACGTGACGGACAACTTCGTCGGACCATATCTAGATCATCAGAAATCAGAATCGTGAGATCTATATCAATTCTGAAACCTCAGGATGTCTTCTTTATTGTGTCAAATTTTCAGGTCAAATGGACTAGCCGTTTATTTGTTATGGATCGAGACATTTTCACTGATGGCAATCCTACGCAGATGAGGACTTCAAAACGCGTCTGTCAACACCAACGACAATTATTCAGACCAGTCAGGCCTGGACCAGGGAGAGAGGACCTTTTCCACTATTTTCAGGTGTTATCTTTCGAATGGGACAAGTTTCAGCCCAATCAGACGAGTCAATCAAAAGATAGCCCGGTGAGACATTTTGGCGCGGATAGCAAACCATGGCCTGATGATGCGAATGCTTCTAGGATGTTCTATAAGGCTTTATTTGTATTTATTAATTAGTTTTTACAGTTATTAGACTAGTAGAAGTTCTATTTCGAAGTTACTTAGGAGTTCTAGTTAAAATAGGAGTTCTAGTCTTAGTAAACTTGTATTTTTTTTTGCCTATTTAAAGGCAGCCATTTGGCTTAATAAATCAGTTCAGTTCAGTTTATTAAAAACACAGAAGAGTCTTCTTCTTTTGATCTTCAAGATCCTTGTTCTATATCCGGTTTGATAAGCCGCATCTAGCCTCAAGTAAAACACGAAGTTATCACTCCATTCCTTAGTTTCGTCTGGGTTGTCTAGGTATTGCACCTAGGAGGGTCAGAGTTCTATTGAAGATCCTTGAAGGATTTCGTCCAGGTTGCCTAGGTATTGCACTTAGGAGGGTTGGAGTTTCCGACGAGTTAGTTTTCCGCATTCAAATCCTTGTCGCTGAGCAACGATCCAACAATTGGAAGGTTTCCGAATTAGGAACCACATCAGCTGGTAGCGGAGCAAAGGCTGCTCACCGTAAAGGTATCTATCCCTTAATTAATGTTTTCGTTTGTTAAGATTGGTTTCTTTGTCTTCCTTAGCCAAATCTATACCAATCTTGTTTTGTTTCCCGTTTGTGTTAGTGAGTCGAAACTAGTAACTTGTTGCGTCTTGTTTAGGTAACAAATCAAGCCCTTTGATTTGCTATCTTCTTTGAGTCAGAAAACAGAAAATAAAGTCCCACAAAGTGTCAGTTTATTTTGTTTCGAGTATTTGCAATTCCTATTTACAAAAAAAAAAAAGAACAAAACAAAACAAAAGAATTCATTCGCACAAAAACAGAACAGAAAGCGAATTCTAAATTTTCAGTGTGTTAACAAAAGAGGAACCTTGCGATCAAAACAGAATCAAAATCAGCAAGAAAAGAGTGTTCCAACGCAACAAGAATCATAGAAAATGGAGTTGTAAATCAAAAGTTATCAAAGAAACAAATCGGATACCTAAAATCCTAGTTCTAAAAAAAATCTGAACTAGTTCAAATATCTTGTCTTTCTTTGAGCTCTTGTGATGCATGACCTATCTATTCTGTGTATAATTGTTTGATTAGTTTGCAAAGTAATCCACGATTATATCACATCTATTTTCCTTCTACGCTTGAGTTGTCCTTGCAAATTATTGGAAGCTTTTCTTTTGACATTCTTTGAGTCTACGGATCTTGGATTGATTGAAGAAGAATTTTCGTTGAGTGATTTGTGAGAGCATTAGAGTGACTAAACACGAGGGTTTAAACACGTGAGGGAGTGCTTTAGATAAGGCAATTTTACGCTTGTTCTTTGTTGTTATTGTGATTTCAGATGGCAGATAGTTCGCCTAAGAGCACGGAGTCACAAGCGCAAGCTGAAATGCTATCCATGATGCGTAAGTTAACCGAGAGGTTTGATGAAATGGAGGAGTGGATTGCCAAGGAGAGGGAAGCGGCTGCCAATGCTACAAGGCAGGCCCATACTCGGTACACCCAAGTTCTCAAACCAAGGAGTTCACCATACGGAGAGGGATCCAACCCTAATGGCCGGCCTGATACAAGGGTGACTCAGACTATACCTAGGCCAAGGAGACCTCCACCGAGACAGCCTAGAGGAGAGGTTGAAAGGAGGAAAGATTCGGTTGGTTTGATAGCTAAAACCGAGACGTATAGTGAGATGATGAAGCGCGATATGAAAGCAGTTCACAGGGGCAAGAGCAATCATTTTTCGGTTGTCAAGGACGGCCGAGAACACATATTGAAGCCTTTGTCACCTTCGGAAGTCCATAAAGATCAAGAGTATCTTGTCAAGTCATGTTCGGACTTTCAAAAAGAAAGAAAAGAGAAAGGCTTAAAAGAATTGGAAGCCTTAAAAGAAAAAAAGCAAAACAGCCCCTATGAAAAGAGTGAGCATGGGAAAAGAGATGAAAAGAGTGAGAGTTCAAAACACTTGCATGAAAATAAAGAGCATGCAGAGAGTGGCGTCTTTGAAAAAGGAGAGATGAGTGTTTACGCCAAGAGAGAACAAGAGAGAGAAGCATTTTGTGAGCAAAAAATCTATTTTGGCGCAAGCCACCAAAAACTGAATTTTTGGCCATTGCGTCTAGATTTTTCTAACCTTAACTCGTTTGTTTTCTCTTCTATTACTGTTTCTCCTAATTTGCAGATAAAGAGAAGGTTGTTGGTAGAAGAGAAGTCTCATTCAAAAGTGCCAAGAGAACTTAGGGAGTGTGAATCATCCATGGTGCCTAGTTCGGCTAACCCTAGCCGCAACGGTATGGTATATCTTTCCATCCTTAAGTCTGATTTGTGTGAGCATGTTAACCTCATTAATTATTTTGATTCTGGTCTTAAAAATATTTTAATTAATGATGGTTATATGCGAGAGCCGAAGGCCAAGTCATATGTAGTTGAAAACTACTTGAGAAAGCACAAACGTTTTGACATTTGGACTAGGTCGAGAGATGTGCATCATGTTTTCCCTAACACCAAATTGATTGAATTTTCACATGTATTTACATTACATAATCATTCTGCCATGTGTGAATTTAATGTTAAATTTATGAGTAAGTCAACTGGACTTGAGGGAATTCTATTCAAGCGCAATCGCTTATTTAGGTCACATGACCTTTTGCGAAATTTTAATGAATATGATGCGTTTGAGAGTCGTTTAATGAAACCTCAGGATGTCTTCTTTATTGTGTCAAATTTTCAGGTCAAATGGACTAGCCGTTTATTTGTTATGGATCGAGACATTTTCACTGATGGCAATCCTACGCAGATGAGGACTTCAAAACGCGTCTGTCAACACCAACGACAATTATTCAGACCAGTCAGGCCTGGACCAGGGAGAGAGGACCTTTTCCACTATTTTCAGGTGTTATCTTTCGAATGGGACAAGTTTCAGCCCAATCAGACGAGTCAATCAAAAGATAGCCCGGTGAGACATTTTGGCGCGGATAGCAAACCATGGCCTGATGATGCGAATGCTTCTAGGATGTTCTATAAGGCTTTATTTGTATTTATTAATTAGTTTTTACAGTTATTAGACTAGTAGAAGTTCTATTTCGAAGTTACTTAGGAGTTCTAGTTAAAATAGGAGTTCTAGTCTTAGTAAACTTGTATTTTTTTTTGCCTATTTAAAGGCAGCCATTTGGCTTAATAAATCAGTTCAGTTCAGTTTATTAAAAACACAGAAGAGTCTTCTTCTTTTGATCTTCAAGATCCTTGTTCTATATCCGGTTTGATAAGCCGCATCTAGCCTCAAGTAAAACACGAAGTTATCACTCCATTCCTTAGTTTCGTCTGGGTTGTCTAGGTATTGCACCTAGGAGGGTCAGAGTTCTATTGAAGATCCTTGAAGGATTTCGTCCAGGTTGCCTAGGTATTGCACTTAGGAGGGTTGGAGTTTCCGACGAGTTAGTTTTCCGCATTCAAATCCTTGTCGCTGAGCAACGATCCAACAATTGGAAGGTTTCCGAATTAGGAACCACATCAGCTGGTAGCGGAGCAAAGGCTGCTCACCGTAAAGGTATCTATCCCTTAATTAATGTTTTCGTTTGTTAAGATTGGTTTCTTTGTCTTCCTTAGCCAAATCTATACCAATCTTGTTTTGTTTCCCGTTTGTGTTAGTGAGTCGAAACTAGTAACTTGTTGCGTCTTGTTTAGGTAACAAATCAAGCCCTTTGATTTGCTATCTTCTTTGAGTCAGAAAACAGAAAATAAAGTCCCACAAAGTGTCAGTTTATTTTGTTTCGAGTATTTGCAATTCCTATTTACAAAAAAAAAAAAGAACAAAACAAAACAAAAGAATTCATTCGCACAAAAACAGAACAGAAAGCGAATTCTAAATTTTCAGTGTGTTAACAAAAGAGGAACCTTGCGATCAAAACAGAATCAAAATCAGCAAGAAAAGAGTGTTCCAACGCAACAAGAATCATAGAAAATGGAGTTGTAAATCAAAAGTTATCAAAGAAACAAATCGGATACCTAAAACCCTAGTTCTAAAAAAAATCCGAACTAGTTCAAATATCTTGTCTTTCTTTGAGCTCTTGTGATGCATGACCTATCTATTCTGTGTATAATTGTTTGATTAGTTTGCAAAGTAATCCACGATTATATCACATCTATTTTCCTTCTACGCTTGAGTTGTCCTTGCAAATTATTGGAAGCTTTTCTTTTGACATTCTTTGAGTCTACGGATCTTGGATTGATTGAAGAAGAATTTTCGTTGAGTGATTTGTGAGAGCATTAGAGTGACTAAACACGAGGGTTTAAACACGTGAGGGAGTGCTTTAGATAAGACAATTTTACGCTTGTTCTTTGTTGTTATTGTGATTTCAGATGGCAGATAGTTCGCCTAAGAGCACGGAGTCACAAGCGCAAGCTGAAATGCTATCCATGATGCGTAAGTTAACTGAGAGGTTTGATGAAATGGAGGAGTGGATTGCCAAGGAGAGGGAAGCGGCTGCCAATGCTACAAGGCAGGCCCATACTCGGTACACCCAAGTTCTCAAACCAAGGAGTTCACCATACGGAGAGGGATCCAACCCTAATGGCCGGCCTGATACAAGGGTGACTCAGACTATACCTAGGCCAAGGAGACCTCCACCGAGACAGCCTAGAGGAGAGGTTGAAAGGAGGAAAGATTCGGTTGGTTTGATAGCTAAAACCGAGACGTATAGTGAGATGATGAAGCGCGATATGAAAGCAGTTCACAGGGGCAAGAGCAATCATTTTTCGGTTGTCAAGGACGGCCGAGAACACATATTGAAGCCTTTGTCACCTTCGGAAGTCCATAAAGATCAAGAGTATCTTGTCAAGTCATGTTCGGACTTTCAAAAAGAAAGAAAAGAGAAAGGCTTAAAAGAATTGGAAGCCTTAAAAGAAAAAAAGCAAAACAGCCCCCATGAAAAGAGTGAGCATGGGAAAAGAGATGAAAAGAGTGAGAGTTCAAAACACTTGCATGAAAATAAAGAGCATGCAGAGAGTGGCGTCTTTGAAAAAGGAGAGATGAGTGTTTACGCCAAGAGAGAACAAGAGAGAGAAGCATTTTGTGAGCAAAAAATCTATTTTGGCGCAAGCCACCAAAAACTGAATTTTTGGCCATTGCGTCTAGATTTTTCTAACCTTAACTCGTTTGTTTTCTCTTCTATTACTGTTTCTCCTAATTTGCAGATAAAGAGAAGGTTGTTGGTAGAAGAGAAGTCTCATTCAAAAGTGCCAAGAGAACTTAGGGAGTGTGAATCATCCATGGTGCCTAGTTCGGCTAACCCTAGCCGCAACGGTATGGTATATCTTTCCATCCTTAAGTCTGATTTGTGT
Organism: Viola odorata; assembly: GCA_963691705.1. Taxonomy (NCBI): domain Eukaryota; kingdom Viridiplantae; phylum Streptophyta; class Magnoliopsida; order Malpighiales; family Violaceae; genus Viola; species Viola odorata. The sequence continues at coordinate 34,982,390 of OY829539.1, read as the reverse complement.
GAGCATGTTAACCTCATTAATTATTTTGATTCTGGTCTTAAAAATCTTTTAATTAATGATGGTTATATGCGAGAGCCGAAGGCCAAGTCATATGTAGTTGAAAACTACTTGAGAAAGCACAAACGTTTTGACATTTGGACTAGGTCGAGAGATGTGCATCATGTTTTCCCTAACACCAAATTGATTGAATTTTCACATGTATTTACATTACATAATCATTCTGCCATGTGTGAATTTAATGTTAAATTTATGAGTAAGTCAACTGGACTTGAGGGAATTCTATTCAAGCGCAATCGCTTATTTAGGTCACATGACCTTTTGCGAAATTTTAATGAATATGATGCGTTTGAGAGTCGTTTAATGAAACCTCAGGATGTCTTCTTTATTGTGTCAAATTTTCAGGTCAAATGGACTAGCCGTTTATTTGTTATGGATCGAGACATTTTCACTGATGGCAATCCTACGCAGATGAGGACTTCAAAACGCGTCTGTCAACACCAACGACAATTATTCAGACCAGTCAGGCCTGGACCAGGGAGAGAGGACCTTTTCCACTATTTTCAGGTGTTATCTTTCGAATGGGACAAGTTTCAGCCCAATCAGACGAGTCAATCAAAAGATAGCCCGGTGAGACATTTTGGCGCGGATAGCAAACCATGGCCTGATGATGCGAATGCTTCTAGGATGTTCTATAAGGCTTTATTTGTATTTATTAATTAGTTTTTACAGTTATTAGACTAGTAGAAGTTCTATTTCGAAGTTACTTAGGAGTTCTAGTTAAAATAGGAGTTCTAGTCTTAGTAAACTTGTATTTTTTTTTGCCTATTTAAAGGCAGCCATTTGGCTTAATAAATCAGTTCAGTTCAGTTTATTAAAAACACAGAAGAGTCTTCTTCTTTTGATCTTCAAGATCCTTGTTCTATATCCGGTTTGATAAGCCGCATCTAGCCTCAAGTAAAACACGAAGTTATCACTCCATTCCTTAGTTTCGTCTGGGTTGTCTAGGTATTGCACCTAGGAGGGTCAGAGTTCTATTGAAGATCCTTGAAGGATTTCGTCCAGGTTGCCTAGGTATTGCACTTAGGAGGGTTGGAGTTTCCGACAAGTTAGTTTTCCGCATTCAAATCCTTGTCGCTGAGCAACGATCCAACAATTGGAAGGTTTCCGAATTAGGAACCACATCAGCTGGTAGCGGAGCAAAGGCTGCTCACCGTAAAGGTATCTATCCCTTAATTAATGTTTTCGTTTGTTAAGATTGGTTTCTTTGTCTTCCTTAGCCAAATCTATACAAATCTTGTTTTGTTTCCCCGTTTGTGTTAGTGAGTCGAAACTAGTAATTAGTTGCGTCTTGTTTAGGTAACAAATCAAGCCCTTTGATTTGCTATCTTCTTTGAGTCAGAAAACAGAAAATAAAGTCCCACAAAGTGTCAGTTTATTTTGTTTCGAGTATTTGCAATTCCTATTTACAAAAAAAAAAAAGAACAAAACAAAACAAAAGAATTCATTCGCACAAAAACAGAACAGAAAGCGAATTCTAAATTTTCAGTGTGTTAACAAAAGAGGAACCTTGCGATCAAAACAGAATCAAAATCAGCAAGAAAAGAGTGTTCCAACGCAACAAGAATCATAGAAAATGGAGTTGTAAATCAAAAGTTATCAAAGAAACAAATCGGATACCTAAAACCCTAGTTCTAAAAAAAATCCGAACTAGTTCAAATATCTTGTCTTTCTTTGAGCTCTTGTGATGCATGACCTATCTATTCTGTGTATAATTGTTTGATTAGTTTGCAAAGTAATCCACGATTATATCACATCTATTTTCCTTCTACGCTTGAGTTGTCCTTGCAAATTATTGGAAGCTTTTCTTTTGACATTCTTTGAGTCTACGGATCTTGGATTGATTGAAGAATAATTTTCGTTGAGTGATTTGTGAGAGCATTAGAGTGACTAAACACGAGGGTTTAAACACGTGAGGGAGTGCTTTAGATAAGACAATTTTACGCTTGTTCTTTGTTGTTATTGTGATTTCAGATGGCAGATAGTTCGCCTAAGAGCACGGAGTCACAAGCGCAAGCTGAAATGCTATCCATGATGCGTAAGTTAACCGAGAGGTTTGATGAAATGGAGGAGTGGATTGCCAAGGAGAGGGAAGCGGCTGCCAATGCTACAAGGCAGGCCCATACTCGGTACACCCAAGTTCTCAAACCAAGGAGTTCACCATACGGAGAGGGATCCAACCCTAATGGCCGGCCTGATACAAGGGTGACTCAGACTATACCTAGGCCAAGGAGACCTCCACCGAGACAGCCTAGAGGAGAGGTTGAAAGGAGGAAAGATTCGGTTGGTTTGATAGCTAAAACCGAGACGTATAGTGAGATGATGAAGCGCGATATGAAAGCAGTTCACAGGGGCAAGAGCAATCATTTTTCGGTTGTCAAGGATGGCCGAGAACACATATTGAAGCCTTTGTCACCTTCGGAAGTCCATAAAGATCAAGAGTATCTTGTCAAGTCATGTTCGGACTTTCAAAAAGAAAGAAAAGAGAAAGGCTTAAAAGAATTGGAAGCCTTAAAAGAAAAAAAGCAAAACAGCCCCCATGAAAAGAGTGAGCATGGGAAAAGAGATGAAAAGAGTGAGAGTTCAAAACACTTGCATGAAAATAAAGAGCATGCAGAGAGTGGCGTCTTTGAAAAAGGAGAGATGAGTGTTTACGCCAAGAGAGAACAAGAGAGAGAAGCATTTTGTGAGCAAAAAATCTATTTTGGCGCAAGCCACCAAAAACTGAATTTTTGGCCATTGCGTCTAGATTTTTCTAACCTTAACTCGTTTGTTTTCTCTTCTATTACTGTTTCTCCTAATTTGCAGATAAAGAGAAGGTTGTTGGTAGAAGAGAAGTCTCATTCAAAAGTGCCAAGAGAACTTAGGGAGTGTGAATCATCCATGGTGCCTAGTTCGGCTAACCCTAGCCGCAACGGTATGGTATATCTTTCCATCCTTAAGTCTGATTTGTGTGAGCATGTTAACCTCATTAATTATTTTGATTCTGGTCTTAAAAATATTTTAATTAATGATGGTTATATGCGAGAGCCGAAGGCCAAGTCATATGTAGTTGAAAACTACTTGAGAAAGCACAAACGTTTTGACATTTGGACTAGGTCGAGAGATGTGCATCATGTTTTCCCTAAAACCAAATTGATTGAATTTTCACATGTATTTACATTACATAATCATTCTGCCATGTGTGAATTTAATGTTAAATTTATGAGTAAGTCAACTGGACTTGAGGGAATTCTATTCAAGCGCAATCGCTTATTTAGGTCACATGACCTTTTGCGAAATTTTAATGAATATGATGCGTTTGAGAGTCGTTTAATGAGTTGTTGTGGTATGATTGGAATGACATTATTCAATTTAATGTTGCTGCTCTTGAGTTTATTATTTAGTATAGATGGCAGCAAGGAAATTGAGATGATGCGGACAGCCCATGGACAAACCAAGCGCTACCGTATGCGTTTGCATGTCAAGATGGCAATTTTGAGATGTCAAGGAAGGATGAGCGAATCCTTCAATTTAGGAACTTGGATGTGGCAGTGCTTACGCCAACGATGGGTCCCAATCCAAGTTCAAGTGAAGAAGATCACTTGGGGCAATGGTCTTATTCGATGCATTGTCATATTCAAAGACATAACCGCCAAGTTGAAATTGAGAGGTTGGTATGGTTCGTTGTGTGCTTACTTTGATATTACTAACTTAAGGTATTGTGGTGCAGGTCTAGATGTAGATTCGAGGGCGAATCTTTTTGAAGAGGGAGGGGATGATACGATCCTAGCCCCGAGACTAGCCCTAGCGCACGCACAACGCGCACACGCCTTGCGACTAAAGCCAATCAACCCAAAGCGTCGAGCCCAAGAGATTGCAAAGCTTTCAGAGAGGTTAATACAACCTCTAGACATGGAGATAGGGCAAGGAACATTGTTGGATCAAGTCCTTAGGCGAAGGAAGACATGGAAGTTGGCTTGGAGGCACATTGTGCAAGGTTGCACATCTACACGAGCCAATTCATGGAAGAAAGATTCCAAATCAGATTGCAAGATAAATACAAGACCGATTGGGATCTTAGGAGAGCCTCTGCCAAGTTTGAGGACATTTGGACGAGCAGTTTGCAAGATGGCCCGTTGCTACTTTTGCATTCACAAGTGGCCTAAGCGAAAACGTGACGGACAACTTCGTCGGACCATATCTAGATCATCAGAAATCAGAATCGTGAGATCTATATCAATTCTGAAACCTCAGGATGTCTTCTTTATTGTGTCAAATTTTCAGGTCAAACGGACTAGCCGTTTATTTGTTATGGATCGAGACATTTTCACTGATGGCAATCCTACGCGGATGAGGACTTCAAAACGCGTCTGTCAACACCAACGACAATTATTCAGACCAGTCAGGCCTGGACCAGGGAGAGAGGACCTTGTCCACTATTTTCAGGTGTTATCTTTCGAATGGGACAAGTTTCAGCCCAATCGGACGAGTCAATCAAAAGATAGCCCGGTGAGACATTTTGGCGCGCAGTGTGAACGGGAGCAGACTGCGACTTGGAGAATTCGGCCCAAACCATGGCCTGATGATGCGAATGCTTCTAGGATGTTCTATAAGGCTTTATTTGTATTTATTAATTAGTTTTTACAGTTATTAGACTAGTAGAAGTTCTATTTCGAAGTTACTTAGGAGTTCTAGTCTTAGTAAACTTGTATTTGTTTTTGCCTATTTAAAGGCAGCCATTTGGCTTAATAAATCAGTTCAGTTCAGTTTATTAAAAACACAGAAGAGTCTTCTTCTTTTGATCTTCAAGATCCTTGTTCTATATCCGGTTTGATAAGCCGCATCTAGCCTCAAGTAAAACACGAAGTTATCACTCCATTCCTTAGTTTCGTCTGGGTTGTCTAGGTATTGCACCTAGGAGGGTCAGAGTTCTATTGAAGATCCTTGAAGGATTTCGTCCAGGTTTCCTAGGTATTGCACTTAGGAGGGTTGGAGTTTCCGACGAGTTAGTTTTCCGCATTCAAATCCTTGTCGCTGAGCAACGATCCAACAATTGGAAGGTTTCCGAATTTGGAACCATTTTAAACAGGTGGTAGCGGAGCGATGGATGTTCAAGGATTGGTACATTTTTCTTGTATTTTTCAGTCATATTTTCTTTTATCCTTGGTTGAATGTTGTTCCTCTGTGTCTTTTGAATCTTGAGTCATTTTATGGAAATTATTACAAAGAAAATCTGTGTGATGCGAATCCACGCATCCAACTACCGTTACCACCAGCTGGTCCAATGACTCGAGCCAGAGCTAGAAAGCTTCAAGACCGTTTGTCATCTCTCATTCACAAGGAGCTGGAATGTGAGAGGACAAGTGAGGAAGCTGCACTTAGAGAGAAGACACCAAGAGTTGTGAATCTCCTTACATTCACAATGCCCGAAGATGATTCTGCCAGAAACGACACTTGACCGTTTGTCACCAAAACAGCTCTTGTCCGATTCGTTCAAAACGGCTCTTGTCCGTTTCGCTTAATCGGCACCTGACCGTTTCACTCAGCCATTGCCGTTTCACTCATATGTCTCGCGTGCCGATTGCTCAAAACGGCTCCTGCCCATTTCGCGTGTCCAGAAGCGCGCGTTGACTGAAGTTTAAGTTGTTGACTTTAATTATTTTAGCTTAATTAGTTAATTAGACAGTTTTAATTAGTTAAGTTATCTTCCTATTTTAGAAGTCCTACTTCTATTCCTATTTGGTTTACTATTAGGGTTTGTTTGTAACCTATATAAGGAACCACTTGGCCCCTTGTTCAAGTTGGTTGAACCTTGTTCTTCTTGAGTCCGCAATACTTGAGTCGTATACAAGTAAATCCTGGAATTGCATCCTACTTGTTGTTTATCTTCTTGTTCGGACTTTGGTTGGCTGTTGCTTAGCGTTCAGCAGGTCTTAGTTGTGCAAGTTTATCATTCACAAGGACCCTCTCTTGTTCGGATTTTGGTTGGCTGTTGCTTAGCGTTCACCAGGTCTTAATTGTGCAAGTGAGTTCTATCTATTCTATCTATTCCGCAGGAAATCCATCTTTGAACAAAGATCAAAATTGGTGCTACGTATCCTAAGGAACCAGGATCGTATCAGTTGGTAGCGGAGCTTAAGGCGTTCAAAGATTGGTAAGTATCTTAATTGTTTTCAAGTTTTCATCGTTGAAATCGGTATTTATTTCTACTCCATTCAAAACCGATTTCTTTGTTGTGCTTGGTTAGTTACTTGAATACAATTGGTTGTGTTTCGTTCCAGTTTGTTGTGTTGAAATTCGCTAAATTACTTGCGTTCTCTACCCACAAGAAGGTCACAAAATACAAGAGAAAATTCTGTTCAGTATCAGTTGTTGAATTTGTATTCATATATATAGCAACTGAAGTCCGATTTTAGTAATTGTGGTTTCATTGGAAAGCTGAATCTGTTGGGCTTCCGAATCAAAAAGAATCGGTCGATTCGGAGTTCAGAGTAAAAAGTTCTGATCAAAACACTGAATTGTGTTTTGCTGTCAAAAAAAAAAAAAAAAAAAAAAAAAGAAACAACAACAGGGAAATTTCCCAAAGAAAAGAAAGGGATTCGATCCTGCAAATACGAAAATATATAGAAGTATTTGCTCCATAAAAACCAGATTTATCAAGGAATTAAATTGCACTGCGATTGGGTATTACAATCATAACTGAAATTGAACTTGTTTGAGTCCTTTCGAGTCAATTTTGAGCTTTCTTTGATTCCTTGAAATTGCCTTCTACTCTACTTGCTATTTGTTTGATTGGTTGTTCTTACAATTACTCAAATATCAAGTGTCACCATTCTTTTCAGTGCTAGTTTTCTTTGAGAGTCTTCTTGGAAGCTTTTCTTTGGATTCTTGAGTCTCACTAACACTTGAACATTGCAGGGAATTTTGAGAGATTTTGTGAGATTATTAGAGTGATTAAACACGAGAGTAAACACGTGAGGGAGTGCTAGGTTAGTGCAATTTTACGTTTTCTTTGGTGTTGTGAATTTCAGGAAAAGTAAACGATGTCTCAAGAGGGAGTACAACAACCCGATCTATCGGCTATACTAGCCATCATGACGGAACAGCTCTGAACATTGAATGAACGACAATTAACTGCAAATGAGTGGCAGCTAACTGCCGATGCAAGGCTGGCTAGGGTGGAAGCGTTAGGTACCATTAATCCAGTTCCTATAGCCGCGAATAACCAACGTGATGGCCGTTTGACTGATCTGTCCGAAGAAGATGACAACGCCCGTCGACCACGTGATGTGAATCATCGGCATAATCTTGCTTTGGTCCCTCCTAGGCGACTTGCCAGACTTGGTCCACAATTACCACATTCTGATTTGGAAGGAGAACCTGATGGGGGAGAAGGCTGGATAAATACAAGGGATGGACAGAGGAGAGAGAGACGAGACCGTCGTGATGGTAGGAGAGAACGAGAGGACGACCGTTTGGATGCTAATCTCAGCAGCATCAAAATGAAAATACCTCCGTTTGAGGGTACTGACGACCCTGATACCTTCTTGACATGGGAACGGAAGGTCGATGCCATCTTCGTATGTCACAATTATTCGGAGAGTAAAAAGGTTCAGCTCGCAGCAGTCGAATTCGGTGGGTATGCTAGTCATTGGTGGGAGCAGTTCAATCTGAAAAGGGCAGCCGTCTTAGCTGGTCCGATTGCTAATTGGGAAGAGATGAAGCAGGCGATGAGGCAACGGTTTGTTCCTGCCCATTTTCACCGAGAGCTTCATCAACGGCTTCAAACATTGAAGCAAGGCAGTAAGGGGGTTGGGTCTTATTTTAATGAGATGGAAATCGCCCTGGCTCAAGCACGGATTACTGAGGCACCTGAAGTGACAATGGCACGATTTAGTGCTGGGTTGAATCAAGATATTGCCAATGCATTGGAGCTGACTCAATATAACACTATTGAGGAGATGCTTCATATGGCTCAAAAGATTGAGAAACATAGGAAAGCTAGGAGTTCCTATAAGTCTACTGGGTCGACACCTTGGAAGAAGACGTCTTGGAATAAGGATGACAAAACGGCCCCTGCCGTTTTGAAAGGATCTGCCAGTGCTGTTATTCCTTCTAAAACGGCAACTACCAAACCTTATACTCCACCAGTGGATCGGCCAGCTACTAAGGAGATTGTTTGTTTTAAGTGTAACGGCCGAGGGCATAAGAAATCGGAATGCCCTAACAAAAGAGTCTTCATCATCAGGCCGAATGGAGAGGAGGAATCGGATGATGAGCGGGAGGAATCGGAATCGGAAAATGCCGATGCCGATTCAGATGTTGACCGACAGGAAGGAGAGCAGGTGAACTTGCTTGTTGTGCGTCGGAACCTCAACGTACAAACCACAGAAGAAGTTTGTGATGAGGAGCAACGGACCAATCTGTTTCATACCCGAGGCGTGATAGACAAGAAAGGTTGTTCCATTATCATTGATAACGGCAGTTGCACCAACTGTGCGAGTTGGTTGATGGTTGATAAACTGGGTTTACCAACGGTAAAGCATCCGAAACCATATCTTCTACATTGGATGACGGATGACAACGGTATTAAGGTAACCAAACAGGTACTTGCAAAGTTCAGAATCGGCAAGTACTATGATGAAGTTCTCTGTGATGTTGTGCCGATGCAAGCGAGCCATATCATCCTTGGCCGACCGTGGCAGTTTGACCGAGCGGCAAATCATGAGGGCAGGAGAAATCTTTACAAGATAGAAAAGGATGGTCAAAAATTCACCTTGGCACCGTTAACACAAGCTGAAGTGTTTAAGGATCAGCAATGGCTTGCTAAGTCACATGCTGAATATGAAATAGCGAATCAGCTTGCGAGAGAAAAAGAAGGTTTGAGTGTGAAAAAAATTGAGAGCCAAACTGAGAGTGTGAGCTTTCAACATTCGCATGAAAGGAGTAAGCATGCAGAGGGTGAGTGTGAGCGAGAACAACATTCGCATGAAAACAGCAAGCATGCAGAGGGAGAGAGTAAACATTCACACGAAAATAGTAAGCGTGCTGAGAGTGGCTATGAGAGAAAAGGAGAGGCAAATAAAAAGAAATTGATTGTATATGCCAAAGGGAGTGAAGTGAGGAAAGCACTGATTTCTTACAAACACGGGTTGGGCGAAAGCCGTCCCTTCCTTCTAATCCGTTTTCGCTCTTACTGTTTGCTATCTGATGAAACGGATCGTGAACATGCCGTTCCGATTGGAATTTCTTCTCTCTTACAGGAATTTACCGATGTTCTACCCGAAGAGATGCCGCCTGGCCTACCTCCGTTTCGAGGCATAGAACATCAGATTGACTTTGTCCCTGGATCGGCAATTCCACATCGGCCGGCTTACCGATCCAATCCAGAGGAGACAAAAGAACTGCAACGGCAAGTAGACGATTTGCTTGCGCGTGGGTACGTTCGGGAGAGTCTGTCTCCATGTGCCGTTCCTGTCATTCTAGTCCCAAAGAAAGACGGCACTTGGAGAATGTGCGTTGATTGCCGAGTAGTCAACAAAATCACTGTAAAGTATCGCCACCCTATTCCTCGATTAGATGACATGTTAGATGAATTAAGTGGTAGTAAATTATTTTCTAAAATTGATTTAATGAGTGGTTACCACCAAATTCGCATGAGAGAAGGGGATGAATGGAAAACTGCTTTCAAAACTAAGTATGGTTTGTATGAGTGGATGGTTATGCCGTTTGGTTTAACTAATGCCCCTAGCACCTTTATGAGGTTAATGAACCATGCACTTCGGCACTTAATTGGTAAATTTGTTATAGTTTATTTTGATGACATTTTAATCTATAGCAAATCATTGGATGAGCATGTTTTACATCTTAAGGAAGTTTTTCTAACACTTCGTGAACAGGTATTATATGCTAAACCTAGTAAGTGTTCATTCGCAATGGAACAAGTTGGTTTTCTTGGTTTTATTGTGAGTGCAGATGGCGTTAAAGTGGATGAAGAGAAAATCCGCGCGATTCAGGAGTGGCCGACGCCGAAGTCCGTTAGTGATGTGCGATCATTCCATGGCTTGGCGAGCTTCTATCGGCGATTTGTCAAAGACTTTAGCACCATCGCTGTCCCTCTGAATGAATTAACCAAGAAGAATGTTATTTTCAGGTGGGATCAGCAACAAGAAGAGGCGTTTGCTACCCTCAAGGATCGGCTCTGTGCCGCTCCTGTCCTAGCACTGCCCGACTTCAGCAAGGCGTTTGAGATAGAGTGTGACGCCAGCGGGTTAGGAATCGGCGCCGTTCTGATGCAAGAGAAACGACCGATTGCCTATTTCAGAGAAAAGCTCAAGGATGCTCAACTCCGATATCCTACCTATGACAAGGAGTTCTATGCTCTTGTCAGAGCGTTGGAAACATGGCAACACTACTTGATGCCGAGAGAGTTTATCATCCACACAGACCATTTGAGCTTGAAATACCTAAAGGGTCAAGGGAAGCTGAATCGGCGACATGCCGTTTGGATGGAATTCATTGAAGCCTTCCCTTACCACATTCAGTACAAGCAAGGTAAAGAGAATGTTGTTGCCGATGCACTATCTCGAAGGTACGTGCTCATTACTTCTCTAAATGCCAAATTACTTGGCTTTTCGCATATTATAGAACTCTATGCTGCCGATTCTGATTTTGGTGATATTTATATGCATGGCGTTTCTATTTCTGGTTCTAAATTCTTTAAACAAGAGGGATATTTATTTAAAGGTAAACACTTGTGTATTCCTCATTGTTCTCTTCGTGAATTACTGGTGCATGAAGTTAGTGGTGGTTTAATGGGTCACTTTGGCGTGACTAAAACTTTGGATGTATTGCATGATCATTTTTACTGGCCTCACATGAAGCGTGATGTTGAGCGCATTATTGCTCGATGTTTAATATGTCGTAGAGCCAAGTCTAAATCGGCTGGTCATGGAGAATACATGCCGTTACCTGTTCCTTCTCACCCTTGGACCGATTTATCTATGGATTTTGTGGTAGGATTGCCTAGGTCTAAGAACGGAAAGGATAGTATTTTTGTTGTAGTGGACAGATTTTCGAAGATGTCCCACTTTATACCATGTTCTACTACTTCTGATGCTACTCAGATTGCTGATTTATTCTTTCGTGAAGTAGTTCGTTTGCATGGTATCCCTTTGACGATTGTGAGTGATAGAGATACTAAGTTTCTTAGTCATTTTTGGCGTGTCTTATGGAAGAAGCTTGGTACTAAGTTATTGTATTCTACATCTTATCACCCACAAACGGATGGTCAAACAGAGGTGGTAAATCGGACTCTTGGCTCCCTTTTACGCACCCTAGTTCTTAAGCATGTTTCTACTTGGGTTGATCATTTACCGTTTATTGACTTTGCTTACAACCGTGCTGTTCATTCTACTACTCATTACTCGCCGTTTGAACTAGTGTATGGATTTAATCCTAGAACTGCTTTGGATTTAACTCCTTTACCTTTGAGTGATGTTGTAAGTTTAGATGGTGCCCAAAAGGCTGATTTTGTCAAGCAATTGCATGCTAAGGCAAAGCAGAACATTGAGCGCATGAATGAGTAGCTGATGCTGAAACGGAACGATGGCCGACGGCTAGTGACGTTCCAGGTTGGCGAATGGGTTTGGTTGCATATGCGCAAGGAGCGTTTTCCTGCCCAACGCCGCGGCAAGCTATCTCCTAGAGGCGATGGACCGTTCCAGATTGTCGAGAAGATCAACAACAATGCCTATAAACTGGCGTTGCCGAGTGAGTATGGTGCCGTTAGCTCTACCTTTAATGTTTCTGACTTAGAATTGTTTGATGCAGATGACGAGTATGGACTTTCAGCTGATGCCGATTCAGATTCGAGGGCGAATCCTTCCGAAGGGGGAGGGAATGATGCGAATCCACGCATCCAACTACCGTTACCACCAGCTGGTCCAATGACTCGAGCCAGAGCTAGAAAGCTTCAAGACCGTTTGTCATCTCTTATTCACAAGGAGCTGGAATGTGAGAGGACAAGTGAGGAAGCTGCACTTAGAGAGAAGACACCAAGAGTTGTGAATCTCCTTACATTCACAATGCCCGAAGATGATTCTGCCAGAAACGGCACTTGACCGTTTGTCACCAAAACGGCTCTTGTCCGATTCGTTCAAAACGGCTCTTGTCCGTTTCGCTTAATCGGCACCTGACCGTTTCACTCAGCCATTGCCGTTTCACTCATATGTCTCGCGTGCCGATTGCTCAAAATGGCTCCTGCCCGTTTCGCGTGTCCAGAAGCGCGCGTTGACTGAAGTTTAAGTTGTTGACTTTAATTATTTTAGCTTAATTAGTTAATTAGACAGTTTTAATTAGTTAAGTTATCTTCCTATTTTAGAAGTCCTACTTCTATTCCTATTTGGTTTACTATTAGGGTTTGTTTGTAACCTATATAAGGAACCACTTGGCCACTTTATTAAGTTGGCTGTTATTTGATAAATTGAGATATTCTCTTCAATCTCCGCCCCTTGTTCAAGTTGGTTGAACCTTGTTCTTCTTGAGTCCGCAATACTTGAGTCGTATACAAGTAAATCCTGGAATTGCATCCTACTTGTTGTTTATCTTCTTGTTCGGACTTTGGTTGGCTGTTGCTTAGCGTTCAGCAGGTCTTAGTTGTGCAAGTTTATCATTCACAAGGACCCTCTCTTGTTCGGATTTTGGTTGGCTGTTGCTTAGCGTTCAGCAGGTCTTAATTGTGCAAGTGAGTTCTATCTATTCTATCTATTCCGCAGGAAATCCATCTTTGAACAAAGATCAAAATTGGTGCTACGCATCCTAAGGAACCAGGATCGTATCACTGTGTCAAACACCTTCTACACAAAAATCACTCAAAAGTTGTTAACTTTGTGTTCTGGAGTTGTGTTCTTGTTTTCCAGTACCGAAAAATACATCTTTTTACACTCAAAACATATGTATATGTGTGTCAAATATTTCCTTTGAATTTTCTAAAAGTTTGGTGAAGGTTTCATATGTTTTAGATATCTAAACCGAAAGGTGTGAAATTTTCCAGTTTTGTTATTCTTGAATGTTCATCTTGTGAATAGTGTATCTTAAGTTTTTTGTCATCATTTTCCTTGTCTCTTAAGTCTAAAATATATTCCTTCATTTCTAGTTTGTTATGATTCAAGTCGGTGTATTTTATTCAAACGTTTGCTAGTTCAAAATTCAGAATTCTGAAGGTTAGTGTTCTTCGTGTTCATCCTGTCACCTTCATCATCTTCAAGTGTGTTCTTGAGTGAAAGATTTTTGGTCCAAAAAAAGGCTTCAACTTGCTTGAGAGTTTTGGTTCCCCTTTAATCAAATACTTCTTCTCCATCACCAGCCATCAAAGGTCCTCAAACATTAAATACCAAGACAGGTACAACATCACCTTTTCCCAAACATAATTCCTAAAATTACTCAACTACCACCTACCCTATACTCTCTCTCCTTAGCTAGAACTGTTGCAGTTGGTATTTGATACGAGCTCGAGGGCTCTAACTCATATCTGCGACAAGGCTTCACTGGATGGCCGAGCCAACCATGAAGAAGTACGCGCTAGGCTGCGCTAAACCCTTGCATCCCATGAGGAACTCTGCGCGAGGCTGTGCGCCAGCCCTAACGATCGCCTTGGCCCATTGATATGAGCTTAAAGGCTCCAGCTCGCTTCTCTTGTCTTGCCTTCCGTCTAGGCCAAGACTGCTGTCTAGGGCAAACCTTCGGTCTAGGCCAAGACTCCCATCTAGGCCGAGCCTACTGTCTAGGCCAAGACTCCCTTCTGTTTGGCCGAAGCCCATCCTCCAAGCCCATCTTCATTGCTGCCAAGGCCAAGCCCCTTTGTCTAAGGGTGTAAGGGTATTTACCCATTGTTAGGTTTTAGTATTTAAAGTGCAAACATTTCATTTCAGCACTTGTCTTTGTTTTTGTGTTATCTTCTTCAAGGACCAAACTTTTAGCTTAAGCATTAGGGTTCTTAAAACCAGCACCAACTATCTAAACAAATCAGGTTGCTCATCCAAGAGGTGAGAGGGTTGTATTTGTTTAAGAGATCCTTTGTTCTTTTCGGCAAGGTTACTCATCCAAGAGGTGAGGGGGTTTGTCAAGAACAATAGTTCCTTTTTGTTATCATCAATACACTATCCTTTTCCTCCATTTATGTCCGCTGCTATCAACCCCATCACCATCTCAAATAATCCGTTCATCCATCCGATAATCCAAACGCCAACCTCCTAAAGAGACAAGATCCGACTCCTTCAAGGATTCCTTCGGCCTAACTCCTCCAAATCAGAGCTTGGGCCATATCACCCATGTGCTAGCCATCCGAGGCCTTGCGTTAGCTCTCCAAGACCAAGCCAAGCCCGTCTCTCCAAGCCCGCGGCTAGGGTCTTAAGTGAAGGGTAGTGTAGGGTTTTCCATGTAATAATTCCCAAGGTATAAATAGAAGGGTTTAGCCTCTTTTATACCTTGTGTTTGATTTTATGTGAGCTATCTCTATCAAGACCAATTAGTTGGCTTAAGCCTTAGGGTTCTTAAAGCTAGTTTTCTTTCCTCTTGATTAATCTCATCGGGTTGATCAACACTTGATCAAGTAAGGGTGAGCACGATTAAGAGATCCTTGTAAACATTTGATTACAAGTTTATTTAATTGTTTTCCATAAATTCCAATCTATCAATCCTCCATTATTACCGCTACCTTAACTCCATCTAAACACCAATAAATATCCATCCGACTCCCTTCAATCCATGTGTTTGCCGCCTCTCAAAGGAGACTAGATCCTTGTGATACGAGCTTGAAGGCACCAGCTCGTTTCTCATGCCTTGCCCAGACCAGCCATGACTAGCGGTGCACCAGAACCCTACTAAGCCATGAGGCCGCGCGGCTAAGGCCTTGTGTCAACCTTTGCCAAGGCCTTGTGTCCGCCTTTGCCAAGGTCTTTCGTCCTCCTTGCCAAAGCCTTGCGCTCACCTTCTGTTTGGCCAAAGCCCATCCTCCAAGCCCATCTTCATTGCTGCCAAGGCCAAGCCCCTTTGTCTAAGGGTGTAAGGGTATTTACCCATTGTTAGGCTTTAGTATTTAAAGTGCTTTCCTTTCATTTCAGCACTTGCCTTTGATTTTGATGCTTATGCTCTCTTTTGCCGAACGTTAGATTAAGTGATTAGGGCACTTTGGAGCCGGGGCTGTTAGGGCCGAATCCATTGCTTATCCACCTCTATCTCTTCTTGTAATTAGGCTCCTTAAGCTTTGTTCTTAAGGAGTAAATTCAGTAAAAAGAGATCCTTAACTATTTTATAGAAAGGTTGCTTGGTTTGACATCAAGAGGGTTTTCTAATTAGTTGAGTTCTTATTATGTTCAATTCGTTCCATTGCTACTAAACATCCATCAAGCCGCTGCAAGTAACTCCTTTAAGCACCATCTTCATCCATCAAGTTCACCAAGGCGTCTCCTCTCCATCTCCATCCGAGGTGTCTATATCCTTTGTCAAGACCATCCGTGCGCGAGGACTAGATCCAAAGCTCTCCCTAGCGCCTTCATCATCATTGAGGGGCTTGGACCGTATCATTTGGTAGCGGAGCTCCAGTCGTCCTCTAGGTTGGTTTTTCTTGTTCTCCTCATCAATTCTACGGTTAGAATCATCTTCTCTACCGTAGAACTTCTTTCTTTTTGTATGGCCAAATATCTATTTTTCTCCATTTTCACACCCATTCCACTAAATTGTCAAAACTCATATTCCTTGTGTTCCCACGGTTCAAACTTCTTTTCCTTTCATATCTATGGTTAAAACATTATTTTCAACCATAGGAATGACTTAGATTAAGTTTGAAAATTTTGATGTTCTTGAGGAAATTGTTGTCTTTTAGTGTGCTGATTTTTGGAAGAACACATTTGCTGAATTTTTTGTGTGTTTGTATGCATCTAAGTGCCGAATTCTCTTCTTCTTAAGTGTAAATTGCTGCTGTGATTTTTGGAGCCTCCTATGGTGGCCATGAGAGCCATGTGGACTTAATTTGTTTGCTTCCTAAGTCATTCAAAATTTGTTCTCTCTTCCTAGCTGGCCACATCACTCTATTTTCAGCTAAGTATTTCAAACTTGCTCAACACACCTCTTGCACACAGCCGGCCCTAGTGATACGAGCTCAAGGGCCATAGCTCGTATTCGTGCCAAGGCTTCACGGGATGGCCGAGCAACCCATGAGGACACTCGCATAAGGCCGCGCAAGCCGGTGCGCCAACCCTAGCGTCCGCCTAGGCCTAAGCCGCTCGGCCAAGCCAAGCCCGCGACCTCCTAACTTAAGTGAAGGGTAGAGTAGGGTTTTCCCTTGTAATAATGCCCAAGCTATAAATAGAAGGAGATAGCCTCTTTTATAGTTGGTCTTTGATTTTGATTGAGTTTATCTCCTTTCAATGACCAACTATTCTAGGTTAGCATTAGGATGTTATGAGTCGGGGTTCCTAGAGCCGAGAATCATTCATCTTCCTTCTTGTATTGAGTAAGTTTCTAATCAATAGGATTAGAAAGGATCACTTTTTTAGGTAGAGATCCTTGTATGCTTGTTTCAAGTTTATGAGTTCAATATATTGTTATTTCATCAATACATCTTCATCTTCTTCCATTTAAATTCGCTGCACCTTTCCACTATCTCCTAGCGACGTTATCCTCTTCGCGAAACACCTTAAATCGTCCATCAAACACCTTATTCGTTCACCAAACCCAACCGTGCGCGAGGACTAAATCCGTGGCTCCTTCTCCTTCGACTTCAACCCTTCAAGAGAAGCTCGAATGTTACCATGTGGTAGCGGAGCATTAGCTGTCCTCTAGGTTGGTTTTTCTTGGTCCTCTCACCAGTTCTTCTATTTAAATCCGCTACACCTTTCCGCTATCTCCTAGCGACGTTATCCTCTTCGCGAAACACCTTAAATCGTCCATCAAACACCTCTTTCGGTCACCAAACCCAACTGTGCGCAAAGACTAGATCCGTGGCTCCTTCTCCTTCGGCTTCAATCCTTCAAGAGAAGCTCGAATGTTATCATGTGGTAGCGGAGCTCTAGTCGTCCTCTAGGTTGGTTATCTTACCATTTCCTCCATTAAAATTGCTTCCCCATATCCCCTTTTATTCGTTTGTGCTGGGCAGAATTTTTCTGTCCAGGAGTCATTTTTTAGTCTGTTTTCTTTTCTGTTTTGTGTCAGTTTTCTCACCCAGAAAAATCTGATCATTTGTGTGCTAAAACTTCTATCTGAGTGGAGAAAATGTTATTTTTGAGTCGGCTGCTGACTCTGTGATTTTTCCACACTTTTTGGCCTCTGAAGAAAAGTGTGCAGATTTTACTCGAGAAAAACAGCTTTGTGTCTTAAGTCTGTTTTCTATGCCTTCCACTTGGAATCGCGTTTTTCTTTCTTCTACAAAGTTGTAGATCTTTGTATTTTGAGTCTTTCTATTAAGTTTCGTAATTTTTGGACCATGTTTGATATACCTTGTGGCCATAAGGTGAAAGCCTGCTTGGTGTTCTTTGTGTTCATCTTGCATCCGATTTGGTTTTTGTGTTTGATCTTGTGGGAACCAAAAAATTCCGAAAACTTAGTGTTGTGTGGTTTAATTCTCCTCTTATCTGTGGTAATTATCGGCTGATTATTGGAGCTTCCTATGGTAGCCTTGAGAGCCATGTGGACTTGCTTGTTGCTTAGCTAAGTGTCAAATTTTGTGCTCCACTACTAGCCGGCCACATCACCCCTATTGTGAGCCTAGTATTTACATGCATTGTGAACCAAACATTTCAGCTTGCTCACCATACTTCTCCTCACAAAGCCGGCCCTAGGTTTAGCATCCTTACACTTGCCACCTCACTTGCCACATACACACCACATCACTTGCCACCTCACACATTTAGCCACATCATCACTAGTGCCACCTCATCAAATATTTGGCATTTAGTGAAAAAATTTCAAAGAGTAAAACTACTTGTCTTTCGCTTCTCATTTCAAAAATACATGTCATACAAGTGAGTTCTCTTCACTCATTGCAAAAAAAAAAAAAAGGAGCTAAAACAAAGATAAAAAAAAAAAAAAGGAATTGCAATTAAGTCAAAAGCAAGAGACTACTAGTGTGTATGATTACATTGGAAGTGTAGTAGTTCATTTTTAGGTGTGCATTTGTTGAGTTTCGGTTTTCTTTTAAGTTGTTCATACTTTCAGTTTTGATATTTTTCTTTGTAATTTCTTTTCTCATTTCCTTGAGCCTTTTCTTGAGTAGCTTGTCTTGGTGTTTTCCTTTCTTTGTTTCCTCACATACATCTATCTACTCTAAGCCAATTTGGTGCTCAAATCAAGCATTCCTTCTTGAGCATCATCTCGGTTTCCTTCACCTTTCCTTTTATCTCTTGTTGTCCTTGCTTTTCCTTGTGCCTTAGTGATTCTTTGAGTCATTCTTGGTTTTGGTTTTGGTTTGGGCTTGGAGAGAAAATTGTGATCGAATTAGAGTGATAAACATGAGCGAAACACGTAAGGGAGGGACTAACCATTTTAGCTATCAATTGTGTTTGTTTCTTTTTGTAGGTAATTTTTCTATGTCTCGGTGTTCTTCTTCGGATGTTGGGTCCGACTGGGAGGATGCCTCTTGTTCTAGTGCGGCCTATTCCATGGCTAGTGACCGGATCTCTTCTTGTCATGACGTGAGCTACTTAAGTGAGGTAGAGTCACCATATGGGGCTAGTTCTTGCTATGAGGATGCTTGTCCCGAGGGGCATGAGGCGTCGCATGATTCTTGGGCTTATGTGACAACCGTGCTTGTGCCATATCTTCTTCTTGGTTGGAGTATGATCTTCATGAGTCTTGTAGTGGGCACCATTCCTCGTCAAGCTATGACCTAGGTTCCGCTCCCTATCCAAGCCTTGGTCATGGCCCCTCGTTGTATGCCTATGTCCATGACCATCAACGCCGAGTTGATTCCGCCTCCCCTAGGCAAGCACATGTGTCCCCGCACCTTCGACGTGAGCCCTATCGGCCAGCCTTTGGGTATTCCGCTAGTACGGACGGTAGGAAGGATTATTATGAGGCACGATATGACGCTAGTGCTAGACCTCCTCGCTGTGCCCCATCTTATCACACGACGCCACCCTCTCGGCCAGCACAAGTGCCCCCGCACCTTCGACGTGAACCCCCACACCGCCCTTTTCCTTCTCATTTAACGCCACCTCCATATGGCGTCCGTAGTCCATCTCGCTATGGAGAGGCTCCCGTAGACCCCATCACATACACCGCGGGATATGGCTATGATCCCCCTCACCGAGCATGTCCTTGCCATGATGCCCCACCTTTACGCCATGTCCGTAGGACCCCGCCGGGCTCATCTAGCCGTGCCACTTCCTATGTGAGTGAGCCACCCATTACTCCTATTCCTTCCCCCTTGGACACGACTATGGCGTCACATAGGGCCCTCATAGATGAGCAAGCACATCTAGGGAAAGCGTATCGGAAAGGGCTAGAGACCAAGCGTCATGATCAAGGCACCTGGGTTGAGACAAAGCGTGAGGAGTGTGGGACTCTTCATAGTGTTGTTTCGGCCAGTGCTCCACCACTTATGAGCTTAGTGTGGATTCAGACTTAGTGGTTTCGGGTGCTACTTTGGGTGAGTGGACTCCATTGGACGAGGAGTTACTTGAGCCCCTTTCGGACGGTATTGATATGGAGTTGGTTACTTCAGGGGTTGAGCTTATTGGGCTTTCAGATTTGGTAGCTTCGAGTGCTCATTTGGATGGTTTGGAGTTTGGGAGCGATAGGCGTATAGAGTCGGCTTGTGAGTTCTCTTTGGGCAGCCACGAGAAGGCCATACTTGGCCTAGCACGGCAGCGCACCTTGCGGTCCCTTGGTAGTGAGTTTTCTATCATACTGAAGGTGCCTACACATGACTTGGTGGATCCTTTCCTCCGTGGTTTTGATTATGTTGACCGCACGCCCTTCATTCCGGTCTTGGCGCATTCACTTGGTCTCTCGGTCTCTCATGGATCTCGTGTCCCTTCCACCGCTCCTTTGGCCATCCGTAGTGCCCACGCCTACTCGTCTACTACTTTGGGCCCGCACCTAGATCGCGTCATTCCCATTCCTCGCCTTGGATGAGTCTTGGATATTTTGAGGGTTGAGTTACTATCGGGAAAGTACAAAGAATTTTTAATTATCATCAATATTCTGAGGGTAAGAAAGTTAAGCTAGTGGCATTGGAGTTTGATGGGTATGTCGTTAGCTGGTGGGAGAAGATATGTAGAGATCGAGGAGGAGTCGGAGCCCTCCGAACTTGGGGAGCGATAAAAGAGGTGATGAGAGAGAGATTTGTTCTCGCTTCCTACGAACGGGATTTGTGAAATAAATTACAAGGGATAAAGCAGGGAACTCTATCGGTAAGAAACTATTATAATGAGTTAGACTCTCTACTTGACAAAACCGATACCCAAGAAGAAGAAGAAGTTACAATGGCCAGGTTTCTTAACGAACTGAATGAGAAGATCCATTACAAGCTTGAGTTGAAGGAGTTTGATAGCCTTCAACCTATGCTTCATTATGCCTTAAAGGTGGAAGCTCATGAAGCTTCCAAGAAAAAGATCAACTGGAACCCTTCCCAATCCTACCCCGCACCCAACAAACAGCCTTGGAAACCCTACCAAACTGCCCAAAAAGACTCCAAGTATGCCCCACCTGCAAACACTCTACCCCTTAAACCAAAACCGTTCACACCATACCCCAAAAACAACCCAGTTAACCTACCACCAAAACAACTGGGATTTACCGGAAACCCTAGTACCACTAACCCCAACCAGCCGAGAAGGTTCTCTTCTAATGTTGAGTGTTTCAAATGCCATGAAAGTGGACATATTTCATCTGAATACCCCTACCGTCGTACAATCATCCTTCGAGACAGGAGTTATAAAACTGAAAGTAAAGGGGAACAAACGGGGGATGACAACGGAGATGGAAAGGAAGATAACGTGAGCAGTAAGGAAGAAGTAGTTCCAGCCATGGCAATGACTCTAGTGGTCCGGTATGAATGTCCAAGCCAAGGCTGAGGACGGTTGTGAGGAACAACGAGAAAATTTGTTCCACTCCCGTTGTGAGATAAATGGAAAGATCGCCTCCATGATTGTGGATAACGGAAGCGTTGTTGATGCTTCCAGTCATCTTTTAGTCCACAAGCTGAATCTTCCGATGGTACCACATCCTAAACTCTACTCCTTACATGGGTTTAATGATGACGGTGAAGTACAGGTAAGAGAGCAGGTTCTTGTGTATTTCAAGATGGGAGAATATGAGGATGAAAGACTTTCTGATGTAGTGCCGATGGATGCCAGCCACCTCCTCCTTAGAAGACCCTGACAATTTGACCGGTACATTACTCATGATGGACGTACCAACAAGATTCATTTGATCCATGAAGGAAGGAGATATAGTATACCACCTTTATCTCTAGCACAACTCCGAGAGGACCAATGACACATGGAAAAGACTAGTGCTGAGTTCCAGTTGTTAAGAAAAATGAGAGAGAAGAGCGGAGAGAAAAATGAGAGTAACTATAATACACGCCATGAAAAAAGCAAGCATGGAATGAGGAGTAAAAGGAGAGAAAAAGAAAAGAAAAGAGAGAAGAAAGTAAGAAAAGAGAGTAAGAATACACGTCGTGAAAATAGCGAGCACGGTAGAGAGCCAAAACCTGTGAGTCTTTTGTCAAGAGGGAAATATGTGAGGAAAGCTTTTGCTACTAACGAACGGTGTTTGGTACTTTGGTACAAGGCACACTATTTGAATACTGTAACTGACCCTCTTTCTTCTCTACCCAGTCTGTTAGTTTCACTCTTGCAGGAATTTGAAGATGTATTCATTCCCCAAGGAGATGCCAAACGGACTTCCACCAATCCGGGGAATAGAGCATAAGATTGATTTGATCCCAGGATCTACCTTTCCAAACAGACCAGCTTACCGGTTGATAAAGGTCTCACTTCTGTTTTGGGGAGAAGGAGGCCGAATTGATGTTGAACCCGCATCTGGTCCTCTTGTGAGAGATTTGCAGCTTGTTCGGATGATCGGATGAAGGATATAGACGCCTCGGATGGAGATGGAGAGGAGACGCCTTGGTGAGTTTAATGGCTGAAGTTGGTGTTTAAGGAGTTACTTGCAGTGGACTATGGATGTTTGGTAGTGATGGGACAGATAAAATATAATATGAACTTAACTAATCATAAAACCTTCTTGATTACTAGACCAAGCAACCTTTCTATACAATAGTTAAGGATCTCTCTTTACTGAATTTACCCCTTAAGAATAAAGCTTAAGGAGCCTAATTACAAGAAGAGATTAAGGATAAACAATGGTATTCAGCCCTAATGGTTGTGGCTACCAAGAACCCTAAATTACTTAAACTAAGGATTGGCCAAAGAGAGCATAAGCATCGAAATCAAAGGCAAGTGCTGAAATGAATAAAATGCACATTAAATACTTAAGTCTAAACAAAGGGGTAAATACCCTTACACCCTTAGACAAAGGGGCTTGAGAAGCTTGGCCTTAGCAGCAATGAAGATGGGCTTGGCCTAGGCGGGCTTGGCCATGGGCTCGGCCAAGGGCTTGGACACGGGCTCTGCCAAGGGCTCGGACACGGGCTCGGGCGCACGCTGGCAAAGAAGGGGACAGACGCGCAAAGGCAAGGCTAGGCGCGGGCATGCGAGGACTCGAGAGGTGGCGTCCATGCTCGTATCATCCTATCCGCCTTTGAAGAGATTCATCCTCGAATTTAGAGGCTTTATCCCTCAAAAGGCCGATCGGGCCAAGGCATGCTCTCGGCTAGTACTCACACACAGAACCCTCACACTACAACTCGCGCGGAAAATAGGCCAAGGTGGAGGCCTTCCGCTAGGAAGACTATGAGGCGTGGATGGGAAAAACCCAAGGACAATCAAGGATCGGTCACGACGGGGCAAGGAGGTGACTCGGGCCAAGTGCGAACTCCTAGTAGTGGGCGGGACTGTGAGGCCACTTGAAGGCACCTTAAATGGAAAGAAGTGTGCGTTGTCATTGTGCCCAAAACCAAGGAGAAACAGGTCCATAAATCTATGCCTAGGCACCCTCGGAATGATGGAGAAGGCAATACCCAAGGACTGAAATGTGCGCTGCAACGCAAGGCAATGAGCGGCTGTCTCATGGCAATCCGAAGTGGACTCATCCGAAACCAGTAACTTCTCCTCAAACGGAGTCAACTCAACCTCAACAAGTGATAGTGATTCGGCCGAAACAACACTAGGAACATCCTCAAGCTCCTCAACCAACGGGGCCAACATATTTGTTTCCCTTCTAAGCGGCACTAGACTCTCCTCATACGGGCTGTTTGGTACACACTCTAATGACACTATTGTTCGAACAAACATAACACAAATGCCCCCTTCCCGTGCAAGTGGTACAAAAGAGATCTCTTGCTCGAGAGGAAGGCGTGGGAGGGAAAATAGGAGGAGGTGGAGGAGGTACCTCAACCCGGCGGGACCTTGCAGCAATTGCCTCGACTTGGCGTTGGAATTCAGCCACTGCATCCGTGATACGATCACGCCTACGTCTACAAGGCCCGAACGAACCCGAACTCGACCAATTATGAAGACACGTTCTAGGATACCTCTTACCCTTCAAATGGGCTTGGAAGCCCATCAAAATGACAAGGGAATTCGTCCATCTTAGAAGGAAGGAGAAGGAAGAGCTCATTAAGGGCATTATGGTCTCAAATGGCCTAATATGTAATAACTATAAGTAGTTGAATTCTTGCATATTTTCAATGGAGCTTTGATGATGAATATTGATTGAGAGAATTCTCCTTATTCATCCGGGGCTCAATATTGGTGTTTGCCTTGGTTTGGAAAGCCGTGGCTTAAGTCAATCGAAAACAATAAGTTTCCATCTTTGTGTAATCGGTTATTACTTCGTATTTGTGAGCGATTGAGTGTATATTTGAGTGTTCATCTTTGGACGGTTTGTGTTTGTTGAATGTGAGAGTATTCTGCCCGTGTATTCAAGTATTCATCAAGCATATCTCAAGTGTTCAATCGATCGTTGTTCAAGCAATCATCTCTAATCTCCATCCGCATTCATCCGGGTATTATCTTGTATTTTGTGTGTTTATTCCTTGTATCATTTCCGCTGCGTGTCTCCATATTTCCTACTGTTTCCTTATTAAATTGTGTCATAAACTCATTGAGCTAGATCCTCCATTCGTTACATACCATTCGGCCTTCACATCGGAGGTCGGATCGTATCAAGTGGTAGCGGAGCTTTTGGGCTCTTGGGTTTGTAGATCTGTGTTTTGTTTGTGTTCTTGTGTCTGTTTTTTTTGCTTCCATTCTGTTTGTTGGAATTGATTCACTTAAGATTAGTTTCGACCACAACCCGAGCCCTACAGAATCGCCGACTGAGGCAGTTAGGTTCATTTTTGTGTTCTTGAGTTGTTTCAGTTCTTGTGATTGTTGTTCATTTTTGTGTCTGTTTTCAGTATCTTTCCTTTGGAATTGTCTTTTCTTTCCTTCGTGAAAGTTGTAGATCCATGTCTTGGGAACGTTCCTGTTAAATTTCGCAATCTTTAGCCATCGTTTGATATTTTTGTGTCAAATAACCGAAGGTCTGTCTCAAAATAGCTCAATCCAACTGTTTTGGTGTTCATCTTGTTTTTCTTGAGTCTTTTCGTCTTCAACACTTGGGGAAGACGAATCAAGGTTATTTTAATCTTCTTCTAAGTCTTTTGTAGTGTTTCAAAGTGTTTTAGCAGAAGTATTCTATTGTTACACCAAGTCAATGAAGTGAGAGATAAGAGTGACACAAAAGTCCTAAATAAATCTTCTTTTCTCCTAGTTTTTAGGGTCATAAACGTGAATATCTTTCACCTCAAATAATCCCTAGATTTCCTGAACAATAAATCTTCCAAGATATCTCTTGAGGTCTGCAAAATTTTGGAGTCAAATGAAATCTATAGGATACTCAAAAAGTCCTCACCCTAAACAGTGATGAAGAGAAAAGTCTTAGTGTCACCTACCTCTTTGTCTCAAAAACGTGTGAGTGCTCTCTAAGTCAAAAATCTTACCTCATTTGCTGAACAAGAGATCCTCAAGTATCCTTCTAGTAAGCAACAAATTCTTAGAACCAAACAAAATCTTTAGGATACACAAAAGTCCTAAACAAAAGAGAGAAAAGTTGCAAACTAAAAGTCCTAAACTAAACACCTCTTGTGTTAGCTCTTGAGAGAAAAACGTGAGGAGTCCTCAACACCAAGAATACTTTGCTAATTTTCCTAAACACTCACTTAAGTCTTTTATATTTGAGTGTTCAAGTCCTTTGTGTCAATTCCTTGAGTCCTAAACACATTTTCGTTTCTCTTTTCCAAGTCTCAAGTCAACTCACCATTTTCCAGCAAATGTGTCCTTGAGTCTTGTCCCTTTTTATTGTGTCTTCAGCCGAATTTTTTCTTCTTTCTTGGCTGTAATTTGTAGAGCTTTGTCTTAAGATTGTTCATACTAAATTTTGTAAACTAATTCCATCGTTTCCTATTGTTCGTATGTCATAGTCGAAAGTTACGCAAACTGCCCAGAATTTTCCAGCAAACTATTTTGCGCGATCATCTTGTGAACAGTTTTTCATTGAGTTTCCAGCTGAATTTCGTGTTTCGACCTGAATGAAAATTGTAGTCCTCAACCTCAAGTGTACCCATATTAAATTTTGTGACAAAATTCCAACGTTTACTATTTTTAAAGGCCAATAGCCGAAATATTTGGAAAACTGTCAGAAAAATTCCAGCAAACTGCCTTGGTGTTTCTAGCGTTCTTGATTGAGTCTTCCTGATTGAACTTGAGATTGTTGGTTGATTGTTATGCAAGACACGGAATTGAATACAGAGGAGTTTGAGTGATTGTGTGAGTACAGATTTTGAGGGCTTAAACACGAGTGTAAACACGTGAGGGAGCGATTTGTTTAACTAACGTTTATACATATATATAGTTTGTTAATTTTGTAGGTACAATGACTTCACTAAATTCTTGTCAATCAAGCTATGGCCTAGGTCTCTTCGAACAAGGCCTTGGCTATGGCTCCTCTACTAATAGCTGCACCAACTTTGATCCTTTTCAAGTCACAATTCCTACTTGTAGAGCATCTTTTCAACCGGCTGAATTTATCCAATGGGAATACCACCTTGTGAAGGCCATTGAATGTCATAATTTTTCCGAAGCACAGAAAATTGAGCTTGCTCAAATGACATTTGATGACGATACCGAGATTTGGTGGTACCACATTTGTTGTGAAAGAGCAAGAAGAGAAGATCCAATTGCAACTTGGGCTGAAATGAGACATGTCATGAGAGCATGTTTTGTATCATCATACTATCGAGAATTCTTAGAAGACGAGTTGTCCTCCCTTCAACAAGGAATCAATACCGTGATGGAATATTATCAAGAATTTGATGATTTACTCATCAAGACTTATCTTCAAGATAATGAGAGGATGATCATGGATTTGTTTCAAAGTGGATTAAATAAAGTGATTAGAAGACAGCTTGCCCTCTATGAGTTTACAAGCTTATCATCCATGATTCAATTTGCCTACGAAATTGAAATTCATGGGTGTTTGATGGAACAAGACAGTAGCTCATTCCAAGGCTGCCCGAGTGACCAAAAATCTTCTGCTACTGTTTTTGAGTCCAAATCGGAAGTGGTACAACATGCACAAGTCATTCAACAAAAACAGCCCACACCACCTCAATCTTGTGACCCAAAGGTGACTGAAAATTTTAATTTGATTGAAAGGAGTGTGGCTGTAAATTCTACAGCATTGAGTGAAAAATGTGAGCTTGAATATGAGAGAAAAGAGTGTGAGAGGAAAGAAAATGAAAGAATTGATGAGGAAAAGACACGGTATGAAAACAACAAGCATGCCAAAGAGAGTGTCATTAAAATTACAGAAATTTTGAGAGAAGAAAGTAAGGAAAAGAGACGAACAAAAATTGTGAAAGTTATTGATCCAATGAGCGTGTCTTTGAGAAATGAGGATCAGTTAGCTAATCCTAACATTGACTATTCTTTTCCTACTGTTTGTGTGCCTCCCTTGCATAAAAATCGAAGGAAAGAAGATGGCTTCAAACCATCAATTTTAGGAGGCGTAGGAAGCAAAATTGCACAACAATGGTGTGAACAAAGGTATGCATCACTCTCTTCTCCAAATGATGCAAGGTTAGAGCCTACAACTCTTAATAATTCTAATTCACATGATGTAAATTTAAAAGATTTTTATTTAGCATGTGAAAAGAAACCATTGTTGCATCTCATCAATTATAACTCTTTCTTGCTTAAATTGTCTAGAAGTCAAATCTGTTTTGTAAATGATAGTAGAATTAAAATTGGTTTTTCTGTGCTTACTAGGACAGTACCTAGCATGTTAGAAAATAATTTGGATGATTGTAAGGATACTGTGAATATTAGGAATTTGTTTCTTGCATTTGGCGAATTTATTCGTAAGCGTGAACGAATAATTCCTTTTATTTTCTCACAATTGTTTTCAAGTTTGATTAAGTGTGTAGGTGAGAAGACGAATGCATCCATGGTACCAAAATCAGGCGAACATATGTGCTTGAGCCGTGAGCACACATGTACAAATCTAACCAAAGAAGGCGTTGAGGCGAACGCTCAATTGGTTCCTAGACACGGCAAATTGTCATATATACTCCATTGGATTTATTCCAACGTTTTTACTTTTTATTTACCTTTGGAGTATAAATATGCAAATCATTCATTTCAACTTACTAACTTAAATATTTTTGTGGTAGGAAATGAAGGATTTAAAGCTAAGGATTCGTGGGCGAATCCTTTCGATGGGAAAGGTGATGATACAATCATGGATCCCTCTGACATCAAAGAGCATGACACGATGCCAAGAGGATCGATCACAAACAGCAAGGCATTGGTAGGCGAGGCCCGCGCCAATCCAAGACCCATTCCTAAGCCTCCCGACTGTTGTGCCAACTCTAGGCCACCCGCGTGGCCTAGCTTTCATCCCCCGCGCGCACCGCGCGCACCTTTCTTAATACTCCATAGAATTAATTATTATCCTTTTAATTCTTTGAAATCTTTGGAGTATGAATTTACCAATCACTCGTTTCACATTACTAACTTAAGTCTTTATGTGACAGGGAACGAGGAAATTGAAGCTATGGATTCGAGGACGAATCCTTTCGAAGGGAAAGGTGATGATACGATCATGCCTACGTCTACAAGGCCCGAACGAACCCGAACTCGACCAATTATGAAGACACGTTCTAGGATACCTCTTACCCTTCAAATGGGCTTGGAAGCCCATCAAAATGACAAGGGAATTCGTCCATCTTAGAAGGAAGGAGAAGGAAGAGCTCATTAAGGGCATTATGGTCTCAAATGGCCTAATATGTAATAACTATAAGTAGTTGAATTCTTGCATATTTTCAAGGCAGCTTTGATGATGAATATTGATTGAGAGAATTCTCCTTATTCATCCGGGGCTCAATATTGGTGTTTGCCTTGGTTTGGAAAGCCGTGGCTTAAGTCAATCGAAAACAATAAGTTTCCATCTTTGTGTAATCGGTTATTACTTCGTATTTGTGAGCGATTGAGTGTATATTTGAGTGTTCATCTTTGGACGGTTTGTGTTTGTTGAATGTGAGAGTATTCTGCCCGTGTATTCAAGTATTCATCAAGCATATCTCAAGTGTTCAATCGATCGTTGTTCAAGCAATCATCTCTAATCTCCATCCGCATTCATCCGGGTATTATCTTGTATTTTGTGTGTTTATTCCTTGTATCATTTCCGCTGCGTGTCTCCATATTTCCTACTGTTTCCTTATTAAATTGTGTCATAAACTCATTGAGCTAGATCCTCCATTCGTTACATACCATTCGGCCTTCACATCGGAGGTCGGATCGTATCAATCCGCATGATGCGCTAGGTGCTGCTCTCGGTAATAAGGACTAGTGGAATGGTTGCTAGGAGGAGGCAGGGGCCAACAGACATAGTGGGTAGGCTGCTCATAAGAATACGGTGTGGCGAGGCGAGGAGGCTCAACCCTTAAATGAGGCGGTACGTAGGAGTGTTGAGGAGGTGCACTAGAACCCAGTGGCACAAAGGGATGATGATGGCTGCCACGGTCCGGGACATAGATAGAGGTGCCACGGTGTGGGGAATGGGCGGTGATGTGAACCCTAGTACGCATCGCACGCATGCCACACCTTCACGCGTGCCCTTGCCGTCCCTTGGCCCGATGACGCGCCAACACAGCAAGCGCCTGGCCAGCCAGCTTTCTTTGTTCCTACATAATGAGATTCAGCGCAAGGCTATGCTGGAGGAGTCCGTACTACGCGAGCACACGCCGCGCTTAGTGACACTGCTGGTCGCACCCAGCGCGCACGCTAGCGCCCACGAAACGGACGACCGAGCCAAGTCAGACTTGGGGAATATTTGCCGAGCTCCAGCCGAGTTACAAGATAGCTTCAAGGGTCTCGAAGAGGCTACTAGAGTTTCAAGTCAAACGCCCGACGCGTTTGGGAGAATGGCCGAGCGGGTCAACGCATGCGCAAGTCCTAGCGCACCAAGGACTCCGACTTGAGGAAGGACGCGCATTGCGAAATTCTACCGTGCGTAGGATTGCTTGGGTCCACTAATACTCTTAGTACTAGTATTATAATTAATTTAATTAATTATTTCAGCTTTTGTTCAAGTCGAACTCTTGTATAGATAGAAGTTCTAGTTCTCGTAGGATTTGTATTTCTTGCACCTATTTAAGGCAGCCGCTTGGCTTAATAAAATCAGACTTTTTTTGCCAACACTTGAGTTAAATTTAAGTCTCGCAGAACCTTGAATCCTTTGAGTCCGAACGCTCGAAGAACCACTCAAGTAAATCGAAAGTTCACCCCCATTGTTCGATTGCCTAGGTTGCTAACCAATTGCTGGTTAGAGGGTTAGGAGTTCGATCAAGATCCTCATTCGTGTAGCTGGGTTGGCTAGACATCACGACTTAGCAGGGTCAGCGCACGTTTGGGTTCAGTTTAAAGTATTTCCGCACGTAGTCCATCCTTGAACAACGATCGCAATAGGAGCATCGATCCAAGCCTAGCAAGGATCGTATCAGTTGGTAGCGGAGCGAAGGCTGTTCAAGCTTGGTAATTTTAATTGCTTTCTTTTATTTCGATACATTCTTGAGTCGATTTACTCTAGTCCTAAGCTAAATCACCCTTCATCCATCTAGTTGTATTTTCGTTTATATAGTCAAAAAAAAAATTCAAAAAGAAAAAAAAGAAAAGAAAGAATGTCTCAAGGTTCAGGAAACAAAAGTATCAAGGAAACCGAAGGCAAGGCTGAAGAGAACGACTTGTCTACCCGAGATCTCCTTCTCCAACTCTTAGCCCGAATGGACAAGATGGAAGTATGCAACAGCCCTAAGTCGGAGGAGCCATCGGATGAGAAGAAAAAGGCAACAGCCACGCCCCACATGACCCAAGTCCTAAACCCATAACGCGCAGCTCACCTCTATGACATGGGACCAAAGGAAGACAAGCCAGGTCTGTTTACTGATTTACCCGAAGGTTTTGCTGGCGAGGGGAATGAAGACCGTCGTTTTGTGTTGCTTGGGAATAATAAGGAGCAGCGGCGCACGCCCACGCAAGCCCAACGCTGATGCGGAGAGCCTAGCAGCGGCGCACGCCCACGAATACGACGAGCAGTGGTACCCAGCGGCCCGTATGCACTGGAATGATGCGTATGAGGAAGACGAACCTGAGTTCTTTAGGCGCGACCGAGCTAATGAACGGCGGCCTAGAGGAGAAGATCGAGTTGATGCCAATCTGAATAGCATCAAGCTCAAAATTCCACCGTTTGATGGCAAGGACGACCTCGATGCATACTTTATTTGGGAGCAGAAGATTGAATCGATCTTTTTACTCCACAATTATTCTGAAGAGAAGAAGATCCGCTTAGCAGCCGTTGAATTCAATGGCTATGCCATACATTGGTGGGAACAGCTGCACAAACTCAAGCGTCGAGCGAATGCTCCACCCATTCGGACATGGGAAGAGATGAAGCGAGAGATGAGGAGGCGCTTCATCCCAACATATTTTCAGTGGGATCTTTATCAGCGATTGCAAGCTATGTCCCAAGAGACTCGGTCAGTAAGCGAGTACTTCAATGAGCTAGAGATTGCACTAGCAAGAGCACAGATCGAAGAAGAGGAAGAGGCTACAATGGCGCGCTTCTTTAATGGCCTAAACCGTGATATTGCCAATAAATTGGAGCTGGTGTACTATGGGTCCTTAGAAGAGATGCTGCACATGGCCATCAAGATAGAGAGGCAGACCAAGGCTAGAGTCACCTACTCTAATTCCGGTTCAGCTGCGACTAAGGCACAAAATTGGAAGAAGTCGCAGTGGAGCAGGGAAGACAAAGGGGTCCGTACACCGCCTAAAGTCTTGCCATATGATTACAAGGGTCCCAGCAGCGACACCAATCCTTCTAAGCCACTCAACAGCAATGCCAACACAACTCCGAATAGGCCCTCTACTAAAGATATAGTATGTTTCAAGTGCTCGGGACGGGGACACAGGCAAGCTGATTGCCCTAATAAGCGTTTTCTCTTAATACGCGAGGATGGTGAGCTAGCATCCGACGATGAGCAAGAGATTGAAAGGGACGATGTAGGCACTAACGAGGGCAGTGATTTGGACGAAGTTGTGATCAACTCATTGTCCTTAGTGACGAGGCACAGTCTTAGCGCGCAAGTCAAAGAGGAGGCGCATGGAGACGAGTAGCGGGAAAATTTGTTTCACACCCGTTGTGTTGTCAACAAAACTGGGTGCTCCATGATCATTGACAACGGAAGCTGCACTAATTGTGTGAGCACAATGTTAGTTCAGAAGTTGGGACTGACTACCATACGCCATCCAAGGTCATATTCGCTACAGTGGATGAATAATGGCAGTGCCCTTAAAGTGAGCCAGCAAGCACTCGTCTCATTCGCAATTGGGAGGTACAAGGATGAGATCCTTTGCGACGTAGTGCCTATGCATGCGAGTCATATGTTGTTGGGACGACCGTGGCAATTTGATAGATCAGCCGTACATGATGGCCGAACCAACAAGTACAAGCTAGTCAAAGACGGCAAGAAACACTCACTTGCGCCTTTGACTCCAGCACAAGTGTTCGAAGACGAACAATGGCTCGAAAAAGACCATGCCGAGTGGGAAGTTGCTAAGAAGCTCAAGGAAAGCGAAGAAGAAGACAAGAGTAGCCCAAGCGAAGTGAAGATTGGCGGAAAGAAGACAAGTCTCTATGCCAAAGGGAGGGATCTTCGGCGAGCACTTACCATGCGCAATTCTAATTGCGAACCAAGTAAGCCTTTGATTCTACTTCACTTCAAGCCCTACTGTCTCTCTTCTTCTTCATCTACAAATTCTGCCCCACCTATTATTTTCGAGTTATTTGAAGAATTTGCGGATGTATTGCCCGACGAGATGCCCGCGGGTTTGCCTCCAATCCGAGGGATCAAGCACCAAATAGATTTTGTTCCAGGCTCCACAATTCCGAATCGGCCAGCTTATAGAAGTAATCCTGAAGAGACCTTTACAGCGGCAAGTGGATGACTTATTGAGCCGTGGGTATGTGCGGGAAAGTCTTTCCCCTTGCGCCGTACCCGTGATCCTTGTGCCTAAAAAGGATGACACATGGCGAATGTGTGTGGACTGTAGGGCCATGAACAAGATCACCATCAAGTATCGACATCCCATTCCGAGGCTAGATGACATGTTAGACGAATTGAGTGGCAGCCAAATCTTCTCGAAGATAGATCTTATGAGTGGGTACTGATAACGACTCAACTTCGATTTGGATAGAAGGAGGCCGAATTGCTGTTCTTGAGCTGGATCTAGTCCTCTTGTGAGAGGTTGGTTGGATGAACGGATGAAGGTGCTTTTAGTGTTCAAATGGAGTATGTGTTGCAGCGGAAATGGATGATGTTTAGAGGTGTTTAGATGATGAACATAATAAGAACTTAACTAATTAGAAAACCCTCTTAATCTTAAGAACAAGCAACCTTTCTACAAACTAGTTAAGGATCTCTCTTTTCTGATTTAAGAACAAAGCTCAAGAGCTTAATTACAAGAAGAGATAGAAGATAAACAATGGTATTCAGCCCTATTGGCACCGGTTACCAAGAACCCTAAGTTACACTAGTTTACTCTAAGAATTGGCCAAAGAGAATATCATCAAAATCAAAGGCAAGCTATAAAAGAGGCTATCTCCTTCTATTTATAGCTTGAGAATTATTACATGAGAAAACTCTAAAATAACCCTTCATTTAAACCTAGGAAGGCCGGCTGACTTGATCACCAAAACAGTCCCTAATGTGCTAGTTTTCGCCTTGAGATTCAAGGCTGGTCCGGGCAAGGCATAAGGACGAGCTGGAGCCTTTAAGCTCATATCATCCCATCCCCCTTTGAAGAGATTCGTCCTCGAATCTAAGCTTTGGAGGGTGTGGGGTTCCGAAAGTGGAGTGAGAGTCTTCAAGCTCGTATCATCCCCTCCCCCTTTGAGGAGATTCGACCATGAATCTATAGGGTCCATCCCTTGCAGGGCCAAATGGGTCAAGGCATGCTCACAACTTGTGGATACACACGAAACCCTCCAACTACACCTTTCAGGGAATATAGGCCAAGGTGGAGGCCTTGATTGGGGAAGATAGGTAGGCATAGAAGGAAAACAGCCAAGAACAATCAAGGATTGACCATGACGAGGCAAGGAGTGAACTAGGGCCAAGTGCGGGCTCTTAGTAGTGGCTGATAAGGCGAGGACGCTATGGTGAACCAAATGAGCAGCGGACGGAATCCGTGTAAAGTGCAAGACCGTGAGACCACTTGATGGCGCCTCAAATGGAAAGAAATGTGCGCTGCCCATGTGACCAAAACCGAGGAGAAACGGATCCACAAATCTATGTATAGGCACCCTCGTAATGATGGAGAAGGCACTACCCAAGGACTGAAATTTGCGCTGCAATGCAAGGCAATGAGCGGTTGTCTCATGGCAATCTGAAGTGGACTCACAAGCCCTACATGTGTTCGTTTCGCTCCCAAACCCCCTATGCACACCCAAAACCAGTAGCTTCTCCTCAAACGGAGGCAAATCATCCTCAATAAGTGATGGTGAATCGGCCGAAACAACACTAGGAAGATCCTCAATCTCCTCGACCAACGGTGTCTCAAAACCATCCATGGATTGCAATACATTCATTTCCCTCCCAAGCGGCACTAAACTTTCCTTGACTGATGGCGAACCAAGAGTACAAATGCTAACCTCTTCACATTGCCCAAGGTGGCCGGAAACCCATAGGTTATCACATATAAGTGTCATTGCGGCCATGGCGTTTGTCATGGCTTGAGTGCTTCTGTCCAAGCGCGCTAGAATTGGAGCCATCCTCAAGGCGAAAGGTGAGGTGCCAAGGTGTGGGGATGGGGCAGCCTTGGTGAAGTAGTCCTCATGCCCATACGAAATCTCTCCACTAGTCGCATAAGACTCATACACATAGAAAACAATGTTTAAACCATAGAAAACAAGAATCAAGGTGTTTGAACCGAAGAAACTCAAGGAAAATTAGTTTGAACCGAAGAGAGGAACGGATATGAAAAACAGAAAAATTTCAGCATAAAGGAAAGAAGTTCTACGGTAGAGAAGATGATTCTAACCATAGAAATGAAGAGGAGAACAAGAAAAACCAACCTAGAGGACAACTGAAGCTCCGCTACCACTTGATAACGGCTCAACTTCGATTTGGATAGAAGGAGGCCGAATTGTTGTTCTTGAGCTGGATCTAGTCCTCTTGTGAGAGGTTGGCAACTTGGATGGATGAACGGATGAAGGTGCTTTTAGTGTTCAAATGGAGTATGTGTTGCAGCGGAAATGGATGATGTTTAGAGGTGTTTAGATGATGAACATAATAGGAACTTAACTAATTAGAAAACCCTCTTGATTAGCAAACCAAGCAACCTTTCTATAAACTAGTTAAGGATCTCTCTTTTCTGATTTAAGAACAAAGCTCAAGAGCTTAATTACAAGAAGAGATATAAGATAAACAATGGTTTTCAGCCCTAATGGCACCGGTTACCAAGAACCCTAAGTTACACTAGTTTACTCTAAGAATTGGCCAAAGAGAATATCATCAAAATCAAAGGCAAGCTATAAAAGAGGCTATCTCCTTCTATTTATAGCTTGAGAATTATTACATGAGAAAGCTCTAAAATAACCCTTCATTTAAACCTAGGAAGGCCGGCTGACTTGATCACCAAAACAGTCCCTAATGTGCTAGTTTTCGCCGTGAGATCCAAGGCTGGTCCGGGCAAGGCATAAGGACGAGTTGGAGCCTTTAAGCTCATATCAGTTTGGCTTAAAACTCGGATAGCTAACTTTTGCAACTCTAGTGCATCACTCCCGTAGTTCATCCACCACTCATCTACACATAAAGATATTAGTTTTCTATATTTTTAGTAAACCTTAATAAAATTAATGAAAAAAAATATATCAATACATTTTTTAAAAAAATTACCTAGAGACATCACATAACGATCATTTACTGCACTAGGACGGCCAAAGTTTCCTTCTGCACCTTGAAATAACTTCACCTCACTTGTCAACTTACTTCTCAAAGTGTTGTTTCAATAAGCATACCTCTCTATGATGTCAAACAGCCCAGAAGTAGTGCGTATATATGCTTCTCCGACTCCCTAGGATTGTACTGGAATTGAGGATTGGGCCAAAACTCAACCGCATGGAGGTTTCTATACAATTAACGGTCCCATCGATCATCAAGAATCTTAATATAAGGATCAACCATTTTTTTTCTTCTCTAAAATCTTCTCAACATCTCATCTCTAGCTGTGTGAATAGCCTCATATATGTATGGCATCGTTGGTCGATCATCACCATCAACAAGTCGCAAAACACAAACTAGAGGCTCAGTGAGCTTAACAATAACAACACATTCCTTCCAAAAACAAGAATCCAAGACATCATTCTCAAACTTTTTCCCCTTGATTTCCTTAGCATAAGAGGAAGTAACCCACTCTCTAGATGTAGTCATGGCTCTCAAAGAATCTTTTTGACTTAATATTCTTTGCAAAGCAATAAAATTAGTGGCAAATCGAGTAGGTGCAGGACATAATATCTCCCTTCCTCTAGTGAATTGTCGCATAAAATGCAATGGAAAATAATGATTGTAAATGTATTTAGTTATCCTCGAAGCATGAGCTACAATACCACCAACTTCATCTACCTTTCCAATATCTTGCAGTATTAAATTAAGGCAATGAGAAACACATGGAGACCAGAATAATGTCTTAAATTCATCTTCTAATTTTCTTCCCGCTGCGACATAATTTGCAGCATTGTCCGTGACAATGTGCACAACATTTTCAGGTTCAACAAATTGCACAACTCTAAACAAACCATGCAACATATCAACAGTTTTGGAAGCATCAGAGGCATCTACGGATTTTAGAAAAAAGGTACCTTTGGGAGAATAAACCAAGAAGTTGATGAGAGTCCTTCTACATTGATTTGTCCACCCATCAGCCATTATGGTGCATCCAGTTTCTCTCCATGACGCGTGAAAGTCGTCAACATAATTTCACACCTCCTTAACATTTCTCTTCAATAAGAAACCGCAGAGGCTATGAAGATTTGGAGCTTTATAACCAGCACCATATCCAGCAATGGCATCAACCATATCCTGGAAATAGATAGAATTGAAAGCATTGAAAGAAATGGATGCATCAGTCATCCATTTTGAAACTGCTCAATCATATTTTTTCTGTAGCCTTCTAACTTTGCATCACACTTATGATTGTTGGTTGATCTCCAACTTCTGTTCTTGAGACAAAATAAGCTCCAATTATCTTTTTACGTTTTCTTCCTCCTTGAACTTGTACACCACCACCACTACTCAATAGTCTAGTAGGCACTTGTACACCACCACCACTACCCAATAGTTTAGAAGGAACTTGAACATCTGTTTGTCGTGTAAGAAATGGTGATACGATCACGCCCACCTTGGAGCCCAAGGACAATGCACCTAATGCACCTAGTAGACCAATCACTAGGAGCATGGCCAAGAAGCTCACATTATGGATTGAAGAAGAATTACACAAAGAAATACCCCAAAGTACGCCTATCACCCTAATGTGCATTACGCACAATCACCGCGCCTATCAACCTCATGACATGGCCGATGACACCATGAAGACATACGACCTTCATCCAAAGCAAGGCCAAGCCCGCCAAGAGCCTAAAAACCATGAGGCCTTATTCATCAATTCCTTAAATTGATAATGGGCTTGAGAATCCCAACACGAAGGAGGAAGGAAGGAAGCTCTTCTCATTGAGGGCAAACTTGTCCTTAGTCTATGTTTGATTTTCTATAAATAGCTAAGCCTTAGGCTTAACTCAACACAATTTGGATAAACCTTGAAATGCTTAAACTTGTTGTTTCTTTCATTTAAGTCTTGTCATTTAAGTTCTTTCAATTCAGCTATCTCAATTCAAGTCTTTACATTTCTTGCAACTTCCATTCAAGTTTCTAATTCAAGTTATTTTCATTACTTGTTCTTGTCTTTCAATTACTTTCAATTCCGCACTTTAAATTCTGTCCATTCCAATTCAAGTTATTTCAATTCAATACCCCCTAAATAAAGGTCGGTTCTACCACCATCTTTAGGGACGGTTGCACTTTTATTTCCGCACCTTTCAATTCAAAACCCCCTAACTTACGGTCGGATCTATCTCCGTATTTAGAGACGGTTGCACCTCTTAAATTCCGCTGCCTAACTCTATCTTTTATTCTCCTCTCTTGTTCGTTTCATTCTAATCCTTGTGCTTGCAGCTCATAGCTAGATCCTCCATTGAAGTTCTAAGCTCGGTTTCTTCCATCTGGAAGCCGGAGCTTATCAAATGGATTTTGTTATGCAATTAAGCCTTGTTCTCTCCTTTTCCTTGAAACAAATTCATCTAAATGTGTCCATATTTGTTCTCTAACTTCTTCAGGATCTTCATTACAAGACACCTCACCACCTCTAATACTGGTTAAATGTTGTTTGAATCGGTTGATACCCCCACTACAAAACACTTTCTTGCAATAAATGCAAATAAGCTGCTTCCTCTTACTTCCCGTAGGATCAGCTTCTTCTACAGAGTACTTCCATGCAATATCTATTTTTTCTCTTATAGAGGCACTTGAGATTGAAGGAGAAGACATTGAATTAGACTCGGTCGTAGATGATGCTTGCATTGAAGCCATGTAAAAGGAAACCTGAAATTTATCAAAACCCAAAGAAGTAGAAGAATTGAATTAATTGTGGCTGAGGTAACAAAAATCTCATAAACTTCTCGTTCAAAATCAAAAGACAGTATAATATGTGCTTTGTCGCTAGAAGCCTAGAACTATAAACAACCCAATGTAATGACCTAATATGATCTTGGTTCCATTTTGATGGATGAAACCAAACATTTATGGCAAACACGGATCTAGTCTTCTTTGGGAGATTGGTTGATGACGATGAAAGAGATGATGATGTGAAGATGGAGTGATCCAGCGGAATAAATATCAGATTGATGTTGATAAACGAGATAATGAACTCACTATCTACAACAAACCCTCCTCAATCTAGTTTAGGCAACCTTGTTACAAAGAGAATAATGATCTCTTAATGAAAAGATAAGTGTTCTTTGAAAAGAGAGAACTCAAATCAAAACAAAGACCCTTAATTCTGACCTATCTCTATCTATTTATAGTTATTACAAAACAAGGCTGAAAAGCCATTTAAAATTACCTAATCACATTTTTGCCGATTCGATAACGTGATCATGTTATCCCTTGACGTGATCACATTATCCCCCAACCTTCACGACTCCAAACTTTTATTTTGGGCGTGATCACGTCATCCCTTGGGCGTGATCACGCCAAGGACTGTCTTCACGACTCCAAGTTTTTATTTTAGGCGTCATCACACCAAGCCTTGGCGTCATCACACCAAGCTTTGCATCGAAGAGTGCAAAACTTGCGCCAAGGTCCTTTCGAGTGCGTTCGAGGAAGCTTGGCCACGCGGGAGGCCTTTCTTAGTCAATGTACGGATCCACGCTCATATCATCAGGCCATGCGAGTGGCCTTTCGAGGGCGAGGTGTGCGCACATGGATGGGTCCATGCTGGTATCATCCCATCCCTCTTCGAGGAGATTCATCCTCGAATCTGAGCGTTGGAGGGTGTGACGTGCCGAATGCATAAAAGATGACTTAAGCACAAAAATGTCCACTGCTTCCTTCCCATCCATTTTCTTCTCAAAATGAGGGGCCTAGGGAGTGATGGACGAAACTCGGTCAATATGCTCACATCGAAGGAGAAAAGGATCAGAATAGCTGATAACTTCTCGGTTTCTCTTGGATGGATGAAGCCGTGAGTTCTTGAGTGAAGGATCTAGTCTCTTTTAGGAGGTGGTAAACGCACGGTTTAATGGTGTTTAGATGGATATTTATTGGTGTTTAATGGAGTTAATGCAGCGGATTAGATGAAGGAATAGTAGATAGGAATTTATAGAAAATAATATATAAAACTTACATTGAATTGATTACAATGATCTCTAGCCAAAACCTTCCCTTAATTGATCAAGAGATGATCAAACCGAAAGGTGTTAGCTAGCTGAAAGAAGACCGGTTTTAAGAACCCTAAAGGCAAAGCCTAACTATTGGTCTTGATGGAAATAACCCACTTAAAATCAAAGACAAGGTATAAAAAAGGCTATCTCCTTCTATTTATACCTTGAGAATTATTACAATAAGAAACCCTAAAAATACCCTTAACAAAGGGCTTGAAGCTTGTGGATGGGCTGCTTGAAAGGCCCGTGGAAAACCTCAAAATGTAGCTGGCGGTATGCCGCCTGGTGCCTGGCGGTATACCGCTAGGCTCGCTGCCAATTTCAATGTGGTCATGTCGAAGCTGGCGGTATGCCGCTAGAGCCCTGTCTTCATATTTTGCGCGGGCTCGAAGGAGGACTTCATGGCTTGCGTGGGTTGGCACAGGAGTCCTCATGCCATGCGAGGCCAACTCATGAAAGCGTGCACCTAGAGCATCCATGCTCGTATCATCCCCTCCCTCTTAAATGAATTTGTCCTCGAATTTGCACGCTCCGTTCCTTTGCGATTGTCATCCATAGTACCTACAAAGGAGAGACACGAATCAACAACATTTAAGATA
This sequence comes from Viola odorata, assembly GCA_963691705.1. NCBI lineage: Eukaryota > Viridiplantae > Streptophyta > Magnoliopsida > Malpighiales > Violaceae > Viola > Viola odorata. The sequence goes on along the minus strand of OY829539.1, from coordinate 34,942,029 downwards.
GTGGGAACATAAGAAAAATGGGACTCAATACTAAAATGAGAGGGCGTGTCCGTAGACTCCTAAAGGCAAGGATCCTTCTTCCATGGGTGAAGAATAACCTCTTGAATGGCCGGAGTTATTTGCGTTTCCTTTGTCAGCAACTTGGTACCTAGCAAAAGAAAGGAAACCATACTAGAGGAAGAGGCATTTGGGTTAGTGAAATCAAGGAAAGGATCCGTAGAACCCTCAAGTTTCGTCACACTCCTTATGGCACATAAGCTCACTCTTTTCTTTGCCAATTTCTCACACTTTTCACTCAACACATCATCACTCACAATCTTCACTCCACTCGGCGTATGCTCACTCTTTTCATGCCCATTCTTTTCCTCACTCACCTTTTTCACTCCATACCACTCAAGTTGATTATCCATATCCGTGGGGAGCACAAGTACGGCACAAGCTTTGGAAAGCTTAAGTTGGTCTTCGTGGACTTGCGAAGGAGGCAAGGGGGGAATAAGGAACTTGCTGCCCAAGTGCTCCAACTTGTACATGTTGAGGAACCCATCGTGGACGGCTGCTTGTCAAACTGCCACGGTCTCCTAAGAAGTAAATGGCTGGAATTCATTGGAGCCACATCACACGTCCTTTCATCCTCGTATGCGCCAATGGAAAAAGGAATGCTCACTTGTTGAGTCACACTAATGGAGCTCCCATCATTGAACCAATTCAGCACATAAGGGTGAGGGTGCTTTAAGGTTGATAGCCGCAAAGAATGGACAAGTAGCTCGCTTGCCACATCGGCACAACTACCATTATTAACTAGGATGGAGATAATCAATCTGTGTGCTATGCCGCGGGTGAGAAAGAGGTTGTCCCATTGTTCAAGATCCTTATCACGCACCTTGGCATGGATGCTCAAATTTCTCCTCACTACCAAACACTTAGGAACCTCCACACGGGCATACTTATCATCATCTACCTCACCCGAGTCAACCACACTCTCGGTAACCAACAGTTGGGTGCCCTCGGGTTCCTCATCATCACTCACCAAGTCACCACTCTCTCGTATGATCATCACCCTCCTATTAGGGCATTCCACCCTCATATGGCCTTTCCCCTACATTTAAAGCATGTCATGTTCCTAGTAGGGGCTCTAGAGTTAGGGTCGGTGTTTAGTGTTTGTTTGGGTACCAAAGCCAAGGATGGGTTGGTGTTTGGGAAGGTGTTTTGCTTGGGCGGGGTTGTGGGTTGTGTGGTCTCTTGGCTGACTTTAGGAGGGAAGGAAGGTGCATTCCAAGTAGGCTTGTAAAAAGATGAAGAAATGAAAAGAGTTTTGGGTTTAGTGCTTACTTGGCGTTCTATCTTGAGGGCAAGATGGAACATGTCCTCCAAGGTGTCATAAGCGTGAAAATCCAGCTGGTATGAGATCTCCTTGTGTAGTCCTCCCAAGAACCGAGCCATTGTGGGCTCATCACTCTCGTGCACATCCGCGCACATCAAACACGTGAGCATTTCATAGTAGAAATCACTCACACCGCGAGGCCCTTATGTCAATCTTTGGAGGCGTTGGTGGAGGTCACGGAGGTAGTAGGAAGGCACAAACTGGCGCCTCATCTCATAATTCAACTCGTCCCAAGTCTCCACTGAAGGCAGCCTCTCAAGTCTCTTATTGACCACAAGTCTATCCCACCAATGTATGGCCATTCCCATGAATTCCACAATGGTAAGACGCACCTTCTATGTCTCTGAGTAGTTATAGCACCTAAAGACACGCTCTACTTTGCTTTCCCAATCAAAATAGGCATCGGGGTCATCCTTGCCTTCAAAGGTAGGCATGGACAATTTGATGCTAGAGAGGTTACTATCCACTCTCTCCCCTTGCTGCCGACGACCTCTTTGCTCATAGTGTTCGTCATAGTCAAAACGCCGAGCACCGTGAGTATGTTCATAGTATGGAGGATGGGGAGGTAGTTGTTTTCTCTCGGATTGCTAAAGGCACTTCCTGCCGAGGCGGAAGGGACATAGGTGTTGGCTTGGTGCAGGGGTATGTCAAGGTAGCAGTTGATATGTATGTGGGCTGGAGCGGTTGTCTAGGGTTTAGGTGTGGTCCGTGGCTTTGGAAAGGGGGGTAGGAACGGCTATGACCTTGAACACTGGTCAAGGGTTGGCTTTGCCGTAGGGGTAAATCAAAATGCTCATCATCCTCACTATGGTCACTTTGTGCCCTTACACCTTCGACATTGCCATATTGAGGTGGTGCATCATACAAATTTGTATTGCAAGGGTCATTTGGGTGGGTTCTTTGGTGGTAATGTGTGGCTGTTTGGGTAGGGTTGGGTGGAAGTGGATGTGTGTCTGTTTTCGGGGTCAATGCTGAAATAGCATCCAAAATGAACTTGTTGGTGCGCTCTTGGGTCTCCCATTGGCGTTGCAATGCAGCCATTTGGACCATGATGTTAGCCATGGCCGGATTGAGGGTAGAGGACTCCTCGGACCCATCTCCCCTTGGAGAATTATCACTAGCTATACTCAATGTACCTACAAAAAGAAACAAACGAATATATATACAAAAAGTTAGTCGCTCCCTCACGTGTTTGGGCTCTAGTGTATCACACACACTCTAATAATCTCACTAACTCACCCACTCTTATCTCCACCGCAAACCAAGTAATTAAGCTTAGCACAAGACTCTAAGAATCAAAACAACACATGGAATTCAAAGAAAACAAGTTTAGAAAGAAAGGTAGAGAAGGCCGAATTGATGTTCAAGAGATTGATTGCTTTGAACACCAATGACCTAGAGTAGATAGATGTAGGAAACAAGGCACGAAAACTGAAGACACTAAAAGAAAGGCTAGCTCAAGTGGACAACTCAAGAAGAAGGGAAGAGAAACAAAACTAGAAATGCGCAATTTAAGAAAAATAATGTCGAACTTGTGTTCTTCACAAAAACCTTCACTTTAAATGATTTAATTCACTTCAAATGCACACACACATGTAGTCTCTTGCTTGTGATTCAATTGTATTCTTTTCTTTTTCTTTTTCTTTTTTGAATTTTAGGAACTTGATCTCTTTTTTTTATTATTGATCTTTGTTTTAGTTTCTTTCTCTTTTCTTTGTCTATTTTTGTTTCTTTTGAATTGAGTGCAAGAGAACTCACTTGTATGACATGAATTTTTGAAAAAATAAGTGAAATACAAGTAGTTTTGCAAGTGAAAAAATTATCACTAAATGCCAAAAAGTGTGAATGAATGGCACGTAGTACAGGTGTGTATGACAAGAGGTTTTTGCAAGGTGTGTGACAAGGTGTGCCAGGGTGTATGACAAGCAAATGTGCAAGCAAGTATGCTGCCCCCCCCCCCCCCCCCCTCTAAAAAAAAAAAAACCAAACACTTACCCTAACACTAAAATCCCATTGACCATTCCCCCTAGACAAACACCTACTTCCAATCCTACCAACCGCACCCCCTCTAAAACCATCGAATGCTTTAAATGTGGTGGTAAGGGTCACATGCGGGCCGAATGTCCCAATAGAAGGGTGATTTTAATCCGCGAAGGTGGTGAGCTTGTAAGTGAGGATGAGGAAGAGGAAGGTGAAACCGGTGAGGTTGGGTTGAGTTATGATCATGTTACGGATGGAGATGAGGATGAGGATGAGGAAGAGGAAGGTGAAACCGGTGAGGTTGGGTTGAGTTATGATCATGTTACGGATGGAGATGAGGATGATTATGACCATGTTGAGGTGCCTCATTGCCTAGTTGTGAGGTGCACCTTCAGTATCAAGTGCTTGAGCAACGAGAAAACCTCTTTCATACCCGGGGAGTTTCCAATGACATGGTCATCTCCATCATTGTGGACAATGAGAGTTGTGCAGATGTGGCTAGTACGCTTCTTATCCATTCCTTGGGCCTCCCTACAATAACACATCCTCGCCCATATGTCCTCAATTGGTTCAATGATGGCAATTCAGTTAAGGTACACAAACAAGTTCTCATCCCTTTTAAGATTGGTAATTATGTTAATGAGAGAATTTATGATATGGCACCTGTGCATTCTAGCCATTTACGTTTAGGTAGACCTCAGATTTCACTTGCACGACGGTTACTTGTTTCGTAGTGCTACTTTGTGTATTCCTAATTGTAGTATGCGTCAATTGCTTATTCATAAAGCGCACGGTGGTGGTTTAATGGGAATTTCGGATTGTATAAGACATTAGCTTGTTTGCATGAACATTTCTTTTGACCTCACATGAAAAGGGATGTGTTGCGTGTGATTGCTCGATGTATAACATGCAGGAAATTTAAGTCTCGTATAATCAATCAGGGAGAGTATATACTATAAGTAACAATTATTCTACAGTGCTACTTTTAAAATTTTATTTAATGATGAATTGTTGTAGTGTTGATTGTGTTATTTTGGCTCACAAGTAACCATCAAAATTAAAAAAGGAAAGAAAATAGATGCGTTGGTAATGATATAAACTTCCGGTTAATGTCATGGGAGGACTCATGGGGTAACAATAAAATTATTAAAACATGAATTGAAAAATGAATTATGCTAAGCTGCTTATGTGTAATTAAAGCTTTCCGTTGCGTAATGACTTAAGCAATCGCATTGCTGTAATAATATTTAAGTTATGTTTAATGTTGATGATGCTAATTGTTCTCGTATAAAAGTTTTTGACGGCACTTTGTGGAATTTTAAGTTTATGATAATGAAGAATGATATGTGTATTGTTATTTTCTTGCTTCCGCGACTTGAGAAGGACTAGTTCGTGAGTTTTGAGTCATGAGATAGCACACATGTTCGCCAGTCAAAGAGGTAGATGCATGTGAGTTGTGAAAGAATTGTTGTTAGTAATGAGTTAGGTGACATTAATTAAAATATATTTAGAAAATTTGTGAACAAGTGAATATGTGTACTTTGTTCAGGTGCTTAGTATAATTGCGTAAGTTGATTTCGAGGATGAAATCTTTTTTTAGAGGGAGAGACTTATAATACTCCGAATTCAGGTATTTAGACAATAACGTAAGGTTTATTATTGAACGGTAATACATTTTCAAGAGTAATAAAATATATGTAAAATTATATAAAAAGTAATAATTAATTACGAAAAATAAAAGAAAGTTATGCTAATGTTAAGTGGTTGATGAGTTATCCTTTCTATTACCCCTTATCCGAACACATGTCAAGGAGGGATGAAAAGAAGGTAGAAGGGTTAGCAAGTAAAAAAAATTGAGTTTGGACAACGAAGTACCTTCCTTTCCCGGATCTCTTTTTTTCTCGGCTTTGTTGTGGCAAGAAAGAAAATTCTTGCTTTTGTTGGTGATAGCTTGGACGAAAGAGGGGTGAGAGGAAAGGAAGAGGTGTGTTGATCAATTATAAGGTTAGTTCTCCTCTAAATTTCACTTTCTTAATTCCTCATTTTTCTTCCAATTGTTGTCTTGAGAAAAATTGTTTAAACTAGTATAAGATTTACATGGATGAACATGTATGTTAAAGATTTTAATCAAATCTGTAAATTTGGGAAACAAAACTCACATGCATGGCTAAATTGTGATTAATTGATTTAGAATTTGAAAATAAAGGGTTTATTGTTGGAAAACAAGATTACATTAATTAATCAAGGTAAAATGAAGTTTTGGAGCTGCATACGTAGCTTCTGAAGTATTTTATAATTCTGAAAATTCTGGACCAAAATATATATTTACAGCTTAGTCCTCATATTTTTGGAGATGGGGAAGTTGAATCCGTGAATTTTATATATTTCCAGATTAGTCCCTACAATTGGACCAGAATTTGAAATGTTATTTCTAGCTTTATAATGATAGTGATATGTTTTCATTTGATGGCGATTTAAGAACTATGTATGGTTTGATCTTCCATGAGGAAATATGTAGGAAACCTTCGGGTTCAATTGCCATGTTTGATACTATTTTACTGGCTTAAATATTATAATTTTGGTTGCAATTAAATGTATATTGTTGTTAAGCTAACACTTGATTTCGGGTGTTACGTTGGAATAATTGTGTTACGTGGAATAACTACAATGTTTGCTATGTTGTTACTGCGTTCTTTCGAAATATTATAAAAAAGGTGTTTGTTTTGATCGTTTGAGTTGCCGCAAATTATTTAGAATGTTTTAATTGCGATGACAATTTAGACGAATGACTTATGTACAATTCGTATTTTCAGTGCCTAATTGTGTTTTGCGATCAAATGGATCGTTTGCTTTATAATCGAGGTTATGTACAAATCAAGGAGTTGTAGAAGCTTAGGAGAAAGTCCAGTTGTTAATTGTGGTTAAAAGCGTTTTGACATGAGTAGTTTAATATAAATGCGTATCATAGTTTTTCGTAAAATAATATTGATATGAGTGTGAATCATATGAATTGCAGAATATTAGATGGGTTCACTTCGGTCCCGGTTAGATGATTGTAGAATTATATATTTTAGGCTGACGATAATTAAAATTCTTTTCATTAATGATATTATTTATTTTGTGTTTAAGTATTTTCACGTCGACAAGTTTATTTAAATTCATGGTGGCGAAAAATATACTTTTTTTGATAATTTGTCCACGACAAATAAAGTAACGTTGGCATGCGTTGATTATTACACCAGGTGAATTTTGGGCTTGAGAAACCTAAGTCCAGCGGTTTACAAAAATCCAAAAATCCAAAGCACACAGGAACCCATTCATGGTGTTAAAATCCCTGTCCAAACCCCCCAAGCGTCTCATGATTCCACAAAACTTCATTAAAAACTCCCACACAATCTTGACAAACTACTCAACCCCTTAATGTCCCTTAAACAATCCCAGGTTTTGTAGGGAGTGCCTCTCCTGATACCACTTAACAGTTCAAGATCAATATAGTGGGGATCTTCCGTAAGGGAGTGAACACTAATAGGAGAGCGACTCAAGAAAGAAAGGCCCCTTTTCTATTTGGAGCCTTCGCAATCTACAGACAAGACTTAATCAAATTTCTACTTTTTATTCAATTCATCATAATACATTTTAGTTTCGGAAAGGAAAATCAAATCAGGTACTTTAAACCTATAACCTTAGACAAGGTTTCAACTGCGCGTGGGTTCTCAAGCCCACGATAGTTGTAGACTAAGACACTCATGGGTCCTGGTGGGGTTGCTGAGCGGCCTCCTCCTCAACATCTTTAGGAACTTCGAAGAATCTTGCCATCGTCTCCTTTTTGGTCTCCTTGACTTGCGCTCTCTCCAAAGCAATCTCCATCTCATTAAAGTACTCTTCAACATTCTTATTTCTTTGTGTCAAGGTCTGTAACTTATGGAGGAGCTCACGGCTGAAGTGATTAGGAACAAACCGCTGCCTTATCACCTGTTTCATCTCGCTCCAATCCTCAATTGGATCTAAGTAGATAGTCACTCTCTTGTGATTGAGCTGATCCCACCAATCCCTTGCATACCCACTAAACGCAGCTGATGCTAACCTCACTTTCTTCCTTTCTGAATAATCATGGCAGCGAAAAATAGATTGTACATCTCGCTCCCAATCCAAGTAATAATTCAGACCATACACTACTTCAAAAGGCGGAAGTCTTACCCTTGACTCACCTTTGTATGTCTCGGCCTTAGCCCTCAAACCAACCGAGATCTTCCTTCTTTCATGCCTATCATACTGCCCTTGCCTCAAATAGGCATCATCATCATAATCTTGCCTCAAAGACCATTGCATGTACGACATTATATAAGGTATAGAATTCGGTTTCGGCGAACACAGTGTAGTAATTCAAGTACAGCTTCTGACTCCGGTGTCCGAATCATCTGATTCTTCTTGATTCGGAAACCTAACAGAATCAGCTTTCCAACGGATCTTTTTTCACTCAAATCAAACTTCAGTAGCTATATATACAAATTCAATTTCGACACTGAAAATTGGGCAGGATTTTGCAGCAAACACAATTAGTAAATCGACTATAGCTTTTGACTCCGGTGTCAGAATCACCTGATTCTTCTTGATCCAGACTCCTGACAGATAGGGCTTTCCAAGGAAGTAAGACTCACAGAAATCTGACTCCAATAGGTATATATTGAAATACGATTTCGACACTGACACTTTGGTGGACTATTTTTGGTGACTCTTTTGTAGGACTCTTTTGACACTTTGGGGACTGAGTTTGTGACTCTCTTTTTTGACACTTTGAGGACTGATTTTATGATACTTTTTGTAAATAAACAAATCAAATAGAAAAGACCCCAACTGATGCGATCCAAGTAGTTTAGGATGCACAACAACGAAATCTCTACCTAACGACAAAAGTAAAGGATAGTTAGGATAGTTACCAATCTTTGAACGCCTTAAGCTCCGCTACCAACTGATACGATCCTAGTTGCTTAGGATGCATAGCACCAAATTTGATCGTTGTTCAAAGAAGGATTTCAATGCGGAATGAATAACTTGACTCGTGCGAACGTAGACTACCTCGCCAACTGAATGCTAAGAGTTCTAGTCGATTTCATTCCGCATTGAAATCCTTCTTTGAACAACGATCAGATTTGGTGCTACGCATCCTAAGCAACTAGGATCGTATCACTCACCAACACTTGTTTAACCACCCTAAGGCCGACTCCATCATTCATCCATTGCAAAGTGTATGGCTTGGGATGCTTGACGGCAGATAACCCTAACTTGTGCACAAGAAGCGTACTAGCACAATTAGTACATAAGCCATTATCAATAATAAGAGAGCATACCTTAGTACCAATGTGGCACCTAGCATGGAATAAGTTCTCCCTTTGTTCCTCCTCACAAGTTTCGGCCCTTGGCTGCACACTCAAATTCCTCCGAACTACTAGGGTAACCGGATCACAAACCCGAGATTCATGACCCGCTGCCTCTTCTTCCTCACATTCCTCTTCCGAATCCTCCACCACCTCATAATCATCTTCCGAGTCCATCTCTCCATTGTCCCTAATGATCAGAACTCTTTTGTTGGGACATTCGACCTGCTTATGGCCTCGGCCACTACACTTAAAGCACACAATGTCTCTTGTAGGCACACGGTTAGTACTAGTAATAGGAACTTTAAAAAGAGTAGGGTTTGCCGAGTTACCTTTGGTACCATATGAAGGTTTAGATACCTTGGGTGTTTCCTTGCTATCCTTATTCCCCTTGGACCATGTAGACTTGTTCCAAGTGGAAGTTCGAGACAAAAAAGTAGACGGCCTAGTGTAGGCTGCCTTAGCCTTGCGTTGCCTCTCAATCTTCACGGCCATGTGAAGCATCTCCTCCAAAGTCCAATATTGGCACAACTCTAAGGCGTTAGCTATCTCTAGATTCAGCCCACTCATGAACCTAGACATCTTCGAATCCTCATCCTCTATCACATTAACCCTAGCCAAGAGAACTTCCAACTCGTTGTGATAGTCATTCACGGTTTTGGACCCTTGGGTAAGCTTTTGTAAATGCTGAAGTTGGTCCTTATGATAGTACGGTGGAACAAACCTCCTCTTCATTACATATTTCATATTCTCCCAATTAGTTACGGGTCCTCTCACATCCTCATTCACTTGCTCCCACCAATGGGCAGCATACCCAAAGAACTCCACGGAAGCTAACCTTATTTTCTTTTCATCCGTGTAGTGGTGACACCTAAAAATCGCTTCCATCTTTCGTTCCCAAGTCAAGTATGCCTCGGGGTCATCTTTTCCTTCGAAAGGTGGACCTTGAGCTTGACACTCCCAAGGTGATTGTCAACTCGCTCGCGCTCCTCGCGACGCGGCTGTTCAAAGTTACGGTCTCGCCTACCAAAGGCGTGTCTGCTGCGCCCATGCGCACCTCCTCGGCGCATTTGGAACCCCCTCGGTCCCGCCATGTGAGGATCCTCCTCATACTCATTTTCAGAACCATCTAACTCAGGCTCACTGCGCTGGTCGTCGCTCGGTGCAGGTGCATAGGCATCTCGATTCACTCTAGGGTTTAGGTGTTGCACAAAGTGTGCCCCGGGTGCTTGTGGAACAACATCCTCACGTTCCCTAGTCTCAACCTGCTGCCTCCAAGCTTTCATATCCTGGAGTTGGGCTGCTATGTCTTGCAGTGCCTTGGCTACATCGTTCACAACCGTAGCCTCCTTTTTCGGGTTTCCTGACATCCTGAAATTCAAAACAGAAAATTTTCCAAGCGTAAAATTGCCTAAAACTAACACTCCCTCACGTGTTTACTCTCGTGTTTGTCTCTCTATTAATCTCACAAAATTCCTCAAAGCAAATTGTCCAGATCCTTAATTCAAGATGAACCGACTCGAAGAATTTTCAAGAAAAAGCTTCCAAAGAGACACACAAAGAAAACTAGTGTAGAAAGAAAATTTGAGGTAATATACTCGAATCAATGCCAAAGATCAATCAACCAATCAAGTATACCACAGAGTAGAAAGGCACAACAGCAATGGAATCAAGGAAAAGCTCAAAATAAACGGATTGAGTCAGTTTACAAACTCAAAAACGCTAATGGCATGAGATTAGGGTTTTGAAACTTGTTTTTGCCACAACTTTTGATTCCCAATTCGAAATCCAATGATTCTTTTTGCTATGAGTCACAAATTCACTCTAGTATTTGATTCTGAAGTTCCTTTTTTTATTTTTTGAATGGTACTGATTTCGCCCCTGTTCTGTTTTTGACGAAATTGTTTCACTTTTTTTTTTTTTTTGAAATTCAATGCAACTGAAAACACAAATTAACTAAGACACATTAGGGGACATTGTTTTTTTTTTTTGACAATAGTAAAGACCTACAAATCGTTGAGATGATTTGCACACTAATCGCACACACAAGACACAAATTGACACAAGACAACTAACACACAACACGCAAGAGAATTGGTGTAGAAGAGAATGAAGGAATACCAATTCTAACAAAGAAAACGTAATAATTAAAGGGATAGATTTACCAAGTCGGGACAGCTGAGCTCCACTACCAACTGATGCATTCCTTAATGGCTAGAACGCTCTCTTTTGATCGTTGTCCAGCGACGAGGGTTTCAATGCGGAATTTAACTCGAAGAAAGCACGTGAATCTCCAAGGTAAGGTGTCCTTGGCACTCCACACCGAATCCCTTGAGGATCTTGTGTCAAACCGATGAATCTCCGCGGTAAGGTGTCCACGGCACTCCAAAGACGAATGACTCAATAGATAGTGCTTTCAAGTTTTACTTGACAAGCTAATCGAATGCACGAAACTCAATTAGTTGCAAGGTTCATCAAGAACAAGTGGATAAAGATCCAAAGCAATCTGCTTTCAATAATCAAAATAGTCTAACCGAAAAATAACATGGGCGGCTCCTTTTTAAAGAAGCGCTAAACCCTAATTCCAAAAATGGAAACTAGTTTAGTTAAACAAAAATGGCAACAAGCCACCCTTCCAAATAAGTTCTGAAACTCTAAACTATTATAAATAAAGTCTAATAATAAGGATAGAGGTGCAGGCGCCACCGTTTAGGTCAAAAGGCCCAAGTGGCTTTGCTTGCGGGTCCGCTGAATCACGTTTTAAGGAAACAAGGCATTTTCCTCATTCCCTCGAGCGTTCCCACTGAAATTTGGAGGAAAACGTCCTAACACATAGATGAACTTCTGGGCTGAATATTGTGTGAGGAAATATGCTCCAATCTTCAAAAGGCTCGGCAGTGGCTTTCGCTGTCCAATGCGGGCTTGTGATTTGGGCTTGTCCCAAATCCTTCGGGCGTTTCTCCTGATTTTTGGCCTGGAGTCCTCTCTTGTATTATAAATGATCATGTCCTAGTCAAAAATGGGAGAAGGGCGCTGGTGGACCTAAAGGTCCGAGGTGGCCATGTGTAGCCCCATCCGTAGGTGCGGGCGCGGTGCGGATTAGGGTTACAAGGCGTGGCTGGGGCGCGCGCAGGTTGGCTTCCTCCAAGGTTGTCTCTACCTTCAGTTCCATGTGGATGAGGCTGCTGAGTCTCGTCTGCAGGGCTCGGGCCCTTGAACGGGTGATCGGGACCGTGGGCGGCAAAGGGAGGTTTGCGGCTACTGCTCTAGGGCTGGTTCGGGACCTTGAGCGGGTGATCGGGCCTGTGGTAGTCGGGATCGTATCACACAACACATACACATACACATAGACAGTCACAGTCACAGTCACAGTTGGATGGGACATAGTATAGAACATTGATAAACAACAGTTCAAATTATATGTTAAAATGGCAAAAAGAAAAGGAATCTTGACTGAATATAGAAAAGAAAAATGACAGGACATGAGAAGCAAGTACAGGGTTAAAAGAATCAAAATTGGAACCCCATTTAGCAGACAAGGAAAGAAGCAGACAAAATAATCCATTGAGCAATTGACATAGAAACTAGGAAATTACAAAAACACAAGCACTTGACATAGAAACCAGGAACATGATAATACAAGCACAGCACAAAGATCGAGAGAGAGAGAGAGAGTGAAGAAGAAGAATAAAAGTAGTAGGGTAACCTCCATTGAGCCAGAGAGTGAGTGGTCTGTTGAGAGGGTCTTTCTCAGCCTCAACAAAATAATAAAACAAGCTCCTCCCATTCTTGACATCAACATCAACATACCTAGCAAACTGCCTGAAACTAACCAGCGGTTGACCAGACAAGTCCACCACCAGATCCTCAACTGGTTGCCCATCACTACTGCTCAACAACCACTCACCACCACTCATAAACAACCCAATCAATACGACACCAAACCAACCCATGTTCTCAAATCCTACTGCAATCCCTTCCTCCCCTTCCTTTCAATTCTTTGGGCTATAAACACAACTTATATATTTTGAAATTTGAATGAATATAATATACTGACAAGGAAAAAGAAACCCCAAAAGAAATTTAGGTAATGATAACGGGATATGCATGCAGTAGTGTCAGTGTGAGTGTGGTATTCCTTCTTTTTTCTTTTTATTGATTTAATGAAACAGATTCTATTACATGAGGCACTTGGAGACCTTCCTTTAAATAAAAGCTATTTATAATTATAACCAAAAAAAAAAGTTACCTCTAAAATATGAACAGTCTTGTCAATAATTATAATAGTAATAAATTTAATATGTATTATGTATAATTAATTAAATTATCTGAATTGTACCCAACGTTCTTTTAAATCAACAAATTCATCTAATATCAAGTTTAAACTGAAAGTCTCGGCAATCTCTTTTTCAATATAAACCACTAAGTTATCAACGACAAATTCGTCTTCCATTTTGTTCTGAATCCTGACTTTAACAATTTTCATTGCCAAAAATGCACGTTCGCCTGTTGTTGTAGATATTGGAAGAGTTAAAATAAGACGAATCATTCTATCAACAAGATAGAACGTCTTTGACATCTTTGTTTCTATAAACACTTGACATGATTATTAAAGAGATGACAAATAATATAGCTTAGGATGATTCTATGTCTTAAACTCAAAATGTTGTAATTGATATTTGAGACTTATCATTTCTTGCTCACTAAAATCAAGAGGATAAAACTTTTCAGCAAGCTTACAAATATCCTCAATGTTAAAGAATTTGTAGCCATCATTTGGATTCAATGCTAAACTAAGTGTCAAAAGCTCCATTGCTTGCTCATTGAATCTACTGTTTAGCTCCTACAACTGGAAGTCTATTGCAATGTTATATATATCAAAGTGATAGTGATGCTCCTTAGTAATTTTATCACGCTGACGACAACCTCGACCTTTAACATATTGAGCACTCAAATCACGGATCTCAACATCTTCTTTCTTTGAAAATGATATGACACTTTCAATAAAATCATTCCAACCATGTTCTCTCAACTTCTAGATCAATGCTTTTGAACTTGAAACTAAATGTAAAGCATTCAAGATATATTGAGACTTTTGCAGCAAGACTTGACAAAGTGTGTCAGTAATCCCCATGACTTCCTTCTCTAGATGCAAGATGAAAATAAATTCAAAGGATGCCATCATATTCAAAGCTGAGTTGGCATCACCTCGTTGAGAGTAAGTAGATCCATTAGTCTTTACTTTTTCAAGAACAGAGCAAATTGCATCATACATGCTTAGAAGGTTGCAAATGGAATGAAAATGTGATCCCCAATGAGTATCACCGGCTCGTTTTAAAGTTCCAATTTGATTGACACCCTTTCCAATTTCAAGTTCATCAATAGCAAGCAAATAGGCAATTTTAGATGCTAGAGCAGTTTGCAATTCATCATGACGTTTACATGAAGAGGTAACAATATTGACAATAAAAGTCAAATTGGAAAAGAATTCATGAATTGGATGTACTTCTCTAGCTGCAGCAATTAATTACAGTTGTAACCGACATAGTTTTAAAAATCGGACCGATCTGATGGTCAGATAGGCAAAACCGTGACCCAAAGTGATTTTCAGTTCGGTTCAGCTATTTGACCGAAAATGCATGTGGACCGGGTTTGATCAATCGATCCGGCCGATTTTTACATAACCGGCGATCCCGCCGGGTCACTATCAACCCGGTTGAGTCAATGCCACAGTCAAAATGACATCGTTTTGTGAAACACAAAATCACGCCGTTTTAGCAACCTAGCCAGCAACGTCGTTTTGTTTCAAATATACATATATGTTTATTCTCTAGTTCTCTTCATTCAGAATTTCAGAGAACGAAATTTAGAACTAAAACCTAAAATCGGCTACCTCACCTTTATCTTCGACTGTCCGACGTGCTCTCTATCTCGCCGTCTGGCCTCGCCTCACCTTCTCAGTATGACAGTGACGTGCTTTGTCTCGTTGTCTCGTGGTAATTCAGCACTTTTCCTCTAATTATTTTCGTTTTCCATTTTTTTCAATTATTAGGAGTTGTTGGCTATGTCATGTACTCTTGGCCCTCTTCTTTTTCTTTGTTTGCTTCTATCACCAAGCTCACAGGTTGCTTTTTCCAATCTTTTAAATTTTTATTTTACATTTTGCTTACCACACACCAATTGTTTGATAAAAATCCCCGAAGAAAAATGAAAAACCAATCAGGATTTTCTTTGTCTCTTGTTGTTTATCTAGAGATTGATTATGCTAAACCCATCTGGTGGATTGATTTCTTCTTGTTCACAAAAAATCTTGGGGTGGATTGATTACAGTGTATATCAAAAAAGTGAAACTCCTCCTAGCTGGCAATGTTTGATGTCATCATTATGGCTTGGACTTCAATACTTTCTTGTGGGGGTCATGATATGAGCATGGACCCGTCCATGTGCGCACACCTCGCCCTCGAAAGGCCACTCACGTGGCCTGATGATACGAGCGTGGATCCGTACATTGACCAAGAAAGACCTCCCGCATGGCCTAGCTTCCTCGAACGCATTCGAAAGGACCTTGGTGCAAGTTTTGCACTCCTGGACACAAAGCTTGCCGTGATGACGCCAAGGCTTGGTGTGATCACGCCTAAAATAGAAACTTGGAGTCGTGAAGATAGTCCTCGACGTGATCACGGCCAAGGGATGACGTGATCACGCCCAAAATAGAAGTTTGGAGTCGTGAAGGCTGGGGGATAACGTGATCACGTCAAGGGATAACGTGATCACGTTATCGAATCGGCAGAAACGTGATTAGGTCATTTTAAGTGGCTTTTCAGCCTTGTTTTGTAATAACTATAAATAGATAGAGATAGGTCAGAATTAAGGGTCTTTGTTTTGATTTGAGTTTTCTTTTTTTTCAAAGAACACTTATCTTTTCATTAAGAGATCCTTACTCTCTTTGTAACAAGGTTTCCTAAATTAGATTTAGGAGGGTTTGTTGTAGATTGTGAGTTCATTATCTTGTTTATCAACATCAATCTAATATCTATTCTGCTGCATCACTCCATCTTCACATCATCATCTCCTCCATCATCATCAATCAATCTCCCAAGGAAGACTAGATCCGTGTTTGCCATAAACGTTTGGTTTCATCCATCACAACGTAACCAAGATTATATCATGTGGTAGCGGAGCTTCATGAAGACTACATCCGTGTTTGCCATAAATGTTTGGTTTCATCTTTCAAAATGTAACCAAGATTATATCATGTGGTAGCGGAGCTTCATGGCTGCCTTTTAGGTTGGTTTTTCATCTTTCCATCCATATAAATCTTGATTCATCCATAGAAATCATTTTATCATCCATAAACCCGAGTCTCAATTTATTGACCCTTGGCAAAATCTTGATAAAAAGCCCTTTGTGATGTTCATGTTTTGTTATGTGTGTTACCATCCATAGAAATCATCTTGTTCATATTTTCACCCGTAGAAAAAATTTCTTCATCCGAAGAAATTTTTTCCATCCGTAGAAATCAGTTTTTTAGCTTTTCATCCATCAAAATTAATTTTCCATCTGTAGATATCATTATAAATGTTTTAGGTTTTGCCAATTTTGGGGTGCTTTGATCTTGTTGGCTGAATATTACTTACATATATGTGTTTGTGTTCATCTTGTTCTTCACAAACCCTAATTTCTAGCCAAAGTTTTCACACATGGCCGGCCACACCTCATCCATTTCTAGCCAAGTATTCTCACCCCTCTTCCTAGCCAAGTATTAGGTAACTTAACCTAAAAGTTTTCCTTTAGATATTTGTACAAATATCTTCTCTTTGAACTACTTGTCATACACTTGGACTACTTGTCATACACTTTCACACTTGGACTACTTGTCATTCACTTTGACCTACTTGTCACTCATTTATCAAAAAAAAAAAAAAACAAGAAAAGAAAATGGCAAAGAGTGAGTCAAAGCAAGAGTTCTCATTGTGCATCTTCGTGTCTGTCCATTTCATATATGTTTCCCCTCCCATAAAATTATGAAACTTTGTGTTAACAAACTTCATTCTGTGCGTAACATTTTTCATTTTTGAGTCTCCTAGAATTTCTAGGTATATATTATTCATTTTGGCCAAAATAAAATGGCGCGCAGTTTCCATCCGAGAAGAGTCGTTCCTGTGTTGTTGGTCTATTTTCAGTGTGTTAAACCCAGAATTTTCTTGTCTTCCCTTCAGTAAACTTGTAGAGACTTGTCTTAGGAGTGTCGTATTTAGAAGTTGCGCAAAACTGTCCAATTTTTTCCAGCAAAATTGTTTGGTGTTTCTTGTGTTCTTGCTTGTTTAAATTCGTGGATTGAATCCCGGTAATTACAATTGAGATTGCTAGCTTGAACATTTCCATGACACGGCTCAGTTGGAAGAAGAGTTGAGAGATTTTATGAGTACAAATTTTTTGAGTGCTTAAACACAAGTGTAAATACGTGAGGGAGCGATTTATTTTTCACTAACGTATATGTATATCTATAGTTTGTTCTTTTTATAGGTACTTCACGATGTGTACCTATTATAATGGTCATTCTTGTTATTGTATTGATGCATATGAGGACGATGGGCACCCTCCACGCTATGGCCTAGATTCCTTCACTTCTTCTAGTCTTGGCCATGGCTCCACTACAAGTGAATTTGACTATCGGCCTCCTCAACATTCCTATAGCCATGTGCCTTCATATGCAAGAGAGCCTTCTCGCCATGCATCTTCTAATTAAGGTGAGCAGCCTGCACACTATGTCCGTCAACCGCCTTAACGCTCCTATGACCGTATGCCTTCTTATGCAAGAGAGCCATCTAATGTCCGCGAGCATTCCTCTCATCAAGGACAAGTGATACGATTCTAGTTGCGTAGGATGCGTAGCACGTAATTCTGATCGTTGTTCAAGGATGGATTTCGATGCGGAAATAATAAACTTGACAAGTACGAGCTTAGACCACTTAGCTAACCTATGCTAAGAGCCCTAATCGATTTCAAGTCAAGGATCTTGAATCAGATTCCTAGGACTAGACTCAACAATGTGAGAATCACACTAAGAGAAACGAAACAATGGGGTTGCAATTTCGATTTTACTTCTTTGACGACTCGAGTATTGCAGACTTGAGAAGGAACAAGGTTCAATCGATGAACTATGGGCAGAGATTTGAAGAGAGAAGTCTCAATTTTATCCAAATAATAGCCAACTAAATAAGGAGGCCAAACAGCTCCTTATATAGAGTTTACAACCAAACCCTAATAGGAATAGAAGTAGGAGTTCTAATTAAGGAAAATAACTTAATTAACTAATTAATCAATTAACTAATTGACTAGTTAACTATTTAACTAATTAAAGTAAATATAAATATATTTAAATACATTCCAGCAGCCCATGTCAAGTTCTCTATCATCGGGCCATGGTTTGGGCCGAAACCTCAAGTTATATGTTGTCTGGCGTACACACTGCACACCATAATGTCGACTTAAATAACTTCCAAACCACTACGCCAAATGGGCTGAAACTTGTCCCAAACGAAAGCTAACATCCTGACATTTCCAAAACATGGTCGATCGCACGATTTGGACTTGTACAACGCCGGCTAGGTTCGGACGAAGTTGCCTAATGCGTCTTGGAGTCCTTGTCTGCGTAGGACTACTGTCAACGAAAATGTTGGCTTGATCTTTTGGACGAAAATTTGGACACAATAAACCTAACACATAAAGGTTTCCATGAAGCCGTTTTGATCCCTGATCGGACTCTATCTGCTCCATCATGTCTTCACGCTTTTGTCCATGTAGTCGCGTGATATATCTTGGGACTCCATCTGCTCCATCATGTCTTGCGCTTTTGTCCAGCATAAGAATTAATGAGGTTCATATACTCACACAAATCGCTCCTTAGGGTTTGCCAAACTAGGCACCATGGTTGCACAAGGCTCTTTCCCTCCTCTTGGCAGTAAGGTAAGAGGCTCCTCTTCTGCCAATACTCTCTTCTTTCTCTGCACATGAAGTAAAACAACACTAGAAACGAAAGCAAATGGGTTAGGGTTAGTGAACTCAAAGCGCAATGGCCAAAATTTTAGTTTTTGGTGGCTTGCGCCAAAATAGATTTTGTACACATGTAATGCATCCCCACTTGTTCTCTCTTGGCGTAAACACACATCTCTCATTTTTCAAAAATTCCACTCTCTGCATGCTCTCTATTTTCATGCAAGTGTTTTAAACTCTCATCTCTTTTCCCATGCTCGCTATTTTCATGGGGGCTATTTTTTATTTCATCTCTTTTCCCACGCTCACTCTTTTCATGGGGGTTGTTTTCCTCATTATTTCTCTCTTTCTTTTCACTCAACTCTCCTCTTTTTCTTTCAATATCCCTTGTGATTTCAGACTCGGTATAAGCTTTCACAAGTCACTTTTGCTCCTCATCTTTCGCCTTTGACTTAGTAGGCATGATACTAGGATAAGGAGACCTCTTCTTCCTTTGCTTCTCTATGCTGATCGCCTTTTGTAACATATCTTCTAAGTAGTAGAATTCAATGAAATTCAGTGGATCGGTTATCTCTCGGTTGAGGCCATTGAAGAATCTTGCCATCGTTACTCTTTCGGCCTCCTTGACTTGTGCTCTCTTCAAAGCAATCTCTATCTCATTAAAGTACTCTTCAACGCTCTTATTTCCTTGTGTTAAGGTCTGCAACCTTTGGTAAAGCTCACAACTGAAATGGGAAGGAACAAAACGATGCCTCATGATCCTCTTCATTTCTTCCCAATTTTGAATCAGAAAACCTCCTAAGGATGTTCGCATGCAATTGATTTGATCCCACCAGTTAACCGCATACCCACTAAACGCAGCTGATGCTAACTTTACTTTCTTCCTTTCTGAATAATTATGGCAGCGAAAAATAGATTGTACATCTCGCTCCCAATCCAAGTAAGCACTCGGACTGTGCACTGCTGCAAAAGGCGGAAGTCTTATTTCTTTAGTCCCTAGGTTCTCACTTTCGTTATATGTCTCGACCTTAGCCCTCAAACCAACCGAGATCTTCCTCCTTCCACGCCTATCATACTGCCCTTGCCTCAGATAGGCATCATCCTCATAATCTCGCCTCTCGGACCATTGCGTGTAAGACATTCTGTAATTCCTGTAAATTCACAACACTAGCAAACAAATGTAAAATTTGTACTAAACCTAGCACTCCCTCACGTGTTTACTCTCGTGTTTAAACTCTCTAATGCTCTCACAAATTCACTCAAATATCCCTGCAATTGTTCAAGTGTTAGTGAGACTCAAGAGTTCAAGAATAGGCTTCCAAGAAGACTCTCAAAGAAAACTAGCTTCGAAAACAATTGTTGACACTTGGTGCTTGTTTAATTGCAAGAACAACCAATTAAACAAATAACAAGTAGAGTAGAAGGCAATTTCAAGGAATCAAAGAAAAGCTCAATTTGACTCAAAAGGACTCAAACAATTTCAATTTTCAGTTCTGATTTTAAATTGCATTTGCACCTTCAATTCACTTTCTTGTCAAACTTGAATTTTGATCACAAAGGTTGTTGCTCTTCTGAATTTTTTTTAATTTTTTTTGTAGCACAAACACTCCTATATATTTTGTATTTGCAGAGTAGAATTCCTTTTCTTTCTTTTGGAATTTCTCAGAGTATTTTCTTTTCTTTTTCTCCGTTCTTTTTTTTTTTTTTACTAACAAACACTGTTTGGTATTTTGATCACAATTTTTGACTCCAGACTCCGAATCACTTGATTCTTTTTTATTCGGATTCCTAACAAACACAGCTTTCAAACGAATCCTTTCTCACTGAAATCGGACCTCAACCGCTATATATTGAATTACAATTTTGACACTACCAAACATGTAACTAACCAAGCACACAAGGAAATCGGTTTTAGAATGGAGTAGAAGAAGAAACCTATTTCAGCAAAGAAAACTTGAAAACAAATAAGCATACTTACCATTCTTTGAACGGCTTAAGCTCCGCTACCAACTAATATGATCCTAGTTGAGTAGGGTGCGTAGCACGTAATTCTGATCGTTGTTCAAGGATGGATTTCAATGCGGAAATAATGAACTCGACAAGTACGAGCTTAGATGATACGAGCACGGATGCTCTAGGCGCACCGTCTCATGAGTTGGCCGCGCAAGGCATGACAAAGCCCGCGCACACGCCCGCGCCAACCCTAGCAACCCATGAGCGCGCTAGCGCGCGCAAGGCCCATACCTCAAGACCTCGCGCCCACCAAGCCCATCTCCAAGCCCGGCAGCCCACCCCTTTGTCCAAGGGTATTTTAGGTTGCTGATTTCAAAATTGTAATAATTCACAAGCTATAAATAGTAGGACATAGCCTCTTTTATAGCTTGTCTTTGAATCAAGTGAATCTTTTCTAAAGGCCAATTAGTTTTAAGTAATTAGGGTTAGGTTTTCCTAGGGCTCTTCAAGCCATCTCCCTCCTTCTTGATCAAGCAGCCGGTTTGCTCACACATGTTAGTGAGAGGGTCGGTTTTTGATATGAGCTTAAAGGCTCCAGCTCATCCTTATGCCTTGCCCGGACCAGCCTTGGATCTCAAGGCGAAAACTAGCACATTAGGGACTATTTTGGTGATCAAGTCAGCCAGCCTTCCTAGGTTTAAATGAAGGGTTATTTTAGGGTCTTCTCATGTAATAATTCTCAAGCTATAAATAGAAGGAGATAGCCTCTTTTATAGCTTGTCTTTGATTTGAATGTTATTTCTCTAAGACCAAACCCTAGTGTAGCTTAGGTAATTTAGGGTTCTTAAAACCAGCACTTCATCTTCTTTACTTTGTAACAAGGTTGCTCAAGCAAGTTCTTGAGAGGGTTTGTTGGGTATTGAAGTTATATACTTATTGTTCATCTAAACACTCTCCTTTTCATCCATTAATCCGCTGCACAATCCGCACTCCTTCTAGCGACGTTATCTTCTCCATTATTCCATCTATTGCCGCTGCCCTTAAACTCCATACAAATCCGGATCCATCCATCCACCCAAACACCAATTATCCATGTGTTTACCACCTCCCAAAGGAGACTAGATCCTTGCTGCCTTCATCTCACGGTTTCATCTCCGAATCGAAGTCGAGCACTTATCAAGTGGTAGCGGAGCTCCAATCGTCTTCTAGGTTGGTAAACCTCATTTAAACTCCTTTTCTACAATTAGAATCATCTCCTCTACCGTAGAACATCTTTCTTTTGTGCTGAAATTTTTTCTGTTTTTCTTCTTTTTCACACCCGTTCCACTAAATTGCTAAAACGTCATTTCCTTGAGTTTCTTCGGTTCAAACACCTTGATTCTTGTTTTCTATGGTTTAAACATTGTTTTCTACCATAGGAATCAATCTTACTTCATTTGAAAAAATTTGGTGTCCTTGAGAAATTCTTGTCTTTTAGTGTGCTGAATTTTGGAAGAACACAATTGCTGAAATATTTTGTGTTTGTGTGCATCTAAATGGACGAAAATTCATCTTCTTAAATGTGTATTTGCTGCTAAAGTTGTTGGAGCCTCCTATGGTGGCCTTGAGAGCCATGTGGACTTGATTGTATTCTTGCTAAGTGCCGAAATTGCTTGTCCAACCCTAGCCGGCCACATCACCTTGATTGTGAGCCTAGTATTTTCCTCAATTGTGAGCCAAGCATTTCAGCTTGCTCACTACTCTAGGCCGGCCCTAATTTAGCATCCTTACACTTTGTATGCTTGTCATACACGTCCACCTCACATGCCACATCACTTGCTTGGTCATCCACACTATTAGTGACACATCATCTTCACTTGCCACATCACACTTTTTGGCTTTTAGTGAAATTTTTTCAAGAGCAAAAACTACTTGTCTTTCACTTCTTCTTGTAAAAATACTTGTCATACAAGTGAGTCTTCTTCACCCTTTGCAAAAATAGAAATTAAAAGAAGGGAACTAAAAGATTTGATCAAAAAGAAAAGAAAAAGTGATCAAGTTCCTCACTTCTAAAAAAATAAAAAATAAAATAAGAAGAGCAAAGGAGTCACAAGCAAGAAACTACTTGTGTGTATGCAATTGAAGTGAATTACACTGTTTTTGAAGTGTCCTTGTGGAAGAACACAAGTTTCGGTTTTCAATTTGTGCCTTCCAATTCGGATTTTCTTTTTCGGATTTCCATTCCCAGTTTTTTATTACTTCGCATTTTTCCCTTTTGAGAGGGTAGTTGCCCTCCAAAAATTCTGAAATTTTGATAGCTTAAACTTCAATCTGAGTGGAACAACTCTTATGTTTGAGACTTCTCCTAATTCGGGGGTTTTCACACACTTCTATCCAACTCAAATCAGTGCACAGTTTTCACTCGAAATTTTAGTTTTGAGTCTTCCTTTTCAATTTTGTTTTCTCTTCTCATTTGAGCTAGCTTTTCTTTTGAGTCTTTGGTCTATCCTTCTTGTTTGCATCATTATTTCTACTCTAAATCAATCATTTCAATCCAATCCGTGCATACCTTTTGATTTTCTCTACCTTTCTTTCTAAGCTTATTTTCTTTGCATTCCTTGTGCTGTTATGTGTCTTAGAGTTTGTGCTAAGCTACATTACTTGGTGTTGCTTAGAGATTAGAGTGGGTGAGGAGGTGAGATTGTTAGAGTGTTGTGTGAAACACGAGTGAAACACGTGAGGGAGAGACTAACCCCTTTTAGCTATCAATTGTGTTTATTTTTCCTTTTGTAGGAATTTTTCTATGTCTTCCTACGTACCGCCGCATTTGAGGGTTGCTCCTACTAGCCATGCATCTTGGTATCATATTGAGCAGCCCCTCCACCATGTCCATTGGCCCCCCCCGCCTCTTCCTAGTTACGATTCCATTCCTTCCCGGTTGGAGTATGATCATATGGAGCCCTCTCGGTAAGCCAATGCGTATGACTCTTATGCGACTAGTGGAGAGATTTCGTATGGGCAGGAGGACTACTTCACCGAGGCTGCCCCGTCCCCACACCATGGCACCTCACCTTTCGCCTTAAGGATGGCTCCAATTCTAGCGCGTCTGGAAAGAAGCACCCACACCATGGCACCTCACCTTTCGCCTTAGCGATAACCTACGGGTTTTCGGGCACCTTGGGCAATGTGAAGAGGTTAGCGTTTGTACTCTTGGTTCGCCATCAGTCAAGGAAAGTTTAGTGCCTCTTGGGAGGGAAATGAATGTATTGCAATCAATGGATGGTTTTGAGACACCGTTGGTTGAGGAGATTGAGGATCTTCCTAGTGTTGTTTCAGCCGAATCGCCATCACTTATTGAGGATGATTTGCCTCCGCTTGAGGAGAAGCTACTGGTTTCGGATGTTAATGTGGAGTTTGGGAGCGAAAGGGATACAAGTAGGTTTGGTGAGTCCACTTCGGAGTGCCATGAGACAGCCACTCATTGTCTTGCGTTGCAGCACCATTTTTGGGCCCTTGGGAGTGACTTTTCCATCATTCCGAAGGTACCTATACATAGCTTTGAGGACCCATTTCTACTTGGTCTTGGGCATGTGAGCCGTGCACCTTTCCTTCTTTTTTCGGCACCTCCATGTGGTTACATGGTCTCGCACTTTACACGGATTCTGTCCGCTGCTCTTTTGGTTCACCATAGCGCCCTCGCCTTATCAGCCACTACTAAGAGCCAGCACTTGGCCCTAGTTCACTCCTTGCCTCGTCATGGTCAATCCTTGATTGTTCTTGGCTGTTTTCCATCCACGCCTAACTATCTTCCCCAATCAAGGCCTCCACCTTGGCCTATATTCCCCGAAAGGTGTAGTTGGAGGGTTCCGTGTGTATCCACAAGCTGTGAGCATGCCTTGACCCGTTTGGCCTTGCAAGGGATGGACCCTATAGATTTGAGGTCGAATCTCCTCAAAGGGGGAGGGGATGATACGAGCTTGAAGACTCTCACTCCACTTTCGGAACCCCATACCCTCCAAAGCTTAGATTCGAGGACGAATCTCTTCAAAGGGGGATGGGATGATATGAGCTTAAAGGCTCCAGCTCGTCCTTATGCCTTGCCCGGACCAGCCTTGGATCTCACGGCGAAAACTAGCACATTAGGGACTATTTTGGTGATCAAGTCAGCCAGCCTTCCTAGGTTTAAATGAAGGGTTATTTTAGGGTTTTCTCATGTAATAATTCTCAAGCTATAAATAGAAGGAGATAGCCTCTTTTATAGCTTGTCTTTGATTTGAATGTTATTTCTCTAAGACCAAACCCTAGTGTAGCTTTGGTAATTTAGGGTTCTTAAAACCAGCACTTCATCTTCTTTACTTTGTAACAAGGTTGCTCAAGCAAGTTCTTGAGAGGGTTTGTTGGGTATTGAAGTTATATACTTATTGTTCATCTAAACACTCTCCTTTTCATCCATTAATCCGCTGCACAATCCGCACTCCTTCTAGTGACGTTATCTTCTCCATTATTCCATCTATTACCGCTGCCCTTAAACTCCATTCAAATCCGGATCCATCCATGCACCCAAACACCAATTATCCATGTGTTTACCACCTCCCAAAGGAGACTAGATCCTTGCTGCCTTCATCTCACGGTTTCATCTCCGAATCGAAGTCTACCTCTTATCAGTTTTGATTTAAGAGATCCTTGTAGTTCATAGAAAGGTTGCTTTGCCTTTGTTGCAAAGAGGGTTTTCTCTTCTTCAAATTAATATATGCATACCTTCAATACATCTCTATCCTTCCTTCCATATTAAACCGCTGCCTAATATACTCCATCTAAATCATCTAAACACTCCATTGAAACACCTAAATACCTTCATCCGAACCAGCAACCAACCTCTCACAACGGCACTAGATCCGGGGCTGCCTTCAATCCGTTCATTTTCTCTGATACGATCCCAAGATATATCACGCGAGTACATGGACAAAAGCGTCAAGACATGATGGAGCAGATGGAGTCCGATCAAAGGTCCGAAAGACTTGATGGAAACCTCTATGTGTTATTTTTATTGTGTCCAAGTGTCAGAGCATTCGGACAAGTAGATCTCAAGGAGATTCGAGATGACAATCTCGCACACAGCAGTTCTAGGCGCAGACACAGTAGGCAACTTCGTTGGAATGTAGCCGGCGTTGTACAGGTCCAAATCGTTCGATCGACCACGCGTTGGAAACTTCACGATGTTATCTTTCATTTGGGACAAGATTCAACTCATTTGGCCCAGTGGTTTAAAAGTTATGGAAGTCTACATTATGGTGCGCAGTCTGTCCGCGAGACAACATACGACTTGAAGTTTCGGCCCAATCCTTGGCCCGATGATGGAGAACTCGACATGAGCTGCTGAAATGTATTTAATTATATTTATATTTACTTTAAATTAGTTTTCTTAGTTAATTAGTTAAATAATGGCAACAACTTCTGTGTCCATTTATTTAACTAATTAGTTAATTAGTTTCCTTAATTAATTAGTTAAATAAATGGCAGCAACCTTTGTTTCCATTTATTTAATTAATTAGTTAATCAGTTTATTTAAATTAGTTAATTAAGTTAAGTTCCTTAATTAGAACTCCTACTTCTATTCCTATTAGGGTTTGCTTGTAAACTCTTTATAAGGAGCCGTTTAGCTCCATTATTGGGTGGCTTTTATTTGATAATTTCAGAACCTTTGTTCTTCAATATTTGCCCCTTGTTCAACGTGTTGAACCTTGTTCTTCTTGAGTCTGCAATACTTGAGTCGTATACAAGTAAATCTTGGAATTGCGTTATTGTATCGTTTCTCTTAGTGTGATTCTCACATCGTTGAGTCTAGTCCTAAGAATCCGATTCAAGATCCTTGACTTGAAATCGATTAGGGCTCTTAGCACAGGTTAGCTAAGTGGTCTAAGCTCGTACTTGTCGAGTTCATTACTTCCGCATCGAAATCCATCTTTGAACAACGATCAGAATTGGTGCTACGCATCCTAAGCAACTAGGATCGTATCAGTTGGTAGCGGAGCTTAAGGCGTTCAAAGATTGGTAAGTATCTTTAATTGTGTTTTTAGTTTTCATTGCTGAAATCGGTATTCCCTTCTACTCCATTCAAAACCGATTTCTTTGCTGTGCTTGGTTCGTTATATGTGCAAATTTCTTATAGTGTCGAAATTGAATTTTAATACATTAGCTATTGAAGTCTGATTTTGGTGAGAGATGTCATTTTGGAAAGCTGAATCTGTCAGGTTTCTGAATCAAAAAGAATCAAATGATTCGGACACCGGAGTCAAAAGCTATAGTCGATTTACTAAATTGTGTTTTTCTGCCAAATCCTGCACAATTTTCAGTTGTCGAAATTGGAATTTAATATATAGCTACTGAAGTCCGTTTTGAGTGAAAAAGGATCCATTGGAAGACTGTGTTTGTTGGGCTTCCGAATCAAAAAGAATCAATCAATTCGGAGTTCAGAGTAAAAAGTTCTGATCAAAACACTAAATTGTGTTTTGCTGTAAAAAAAAAAAGGGGAAAAAAAACAGCAACTTCAAAAGAATCAAGAGAAGGTTGTATTGGATCAAAAAAAAAAAAAGAGAAAAAAAAAGAAAAGAAAATTCCAAAAGAAAAGAAAGGAATTCCATTCTGCAAATACATAAATATATAGAAGTATTTGCGCCACAAAAGTCATATTTATCAAGGAAGCGAATTGAAGTGCGATTGGATATTAAAATCAGAACTGAAATTGAATTTGTTTGAGTCCTTTCGAGTCAATTTGAGCTTTCTTTGATTCCTTGAAATTGCCTTCTACTCTACTTGCTATTTGTTTGATTGGTTGTTCTTGCAATTACTCAAATATCAAGTGTCACCATTCTTTTCAGTGCTAGTTGTCTTTGAGAGTCTTCTTGGAAGCCTTTTTCTTGAACTCTTGAGTCTTATTAACACTTGAACAATTGCAAGGATTATTTGAGTGAATTTTGTGAGAGTATTAGAGAGTTCAAACACGAGAGTAAACACGTGAGGGAGTGCTAGGATTAGTGCAATTTTACGTTTCTTTTCGTGTTGTGAATTTACAGAAATTACAGAATGTCTTACACGTAATGGTCTAAGGGGCGAGATTATGAGGATGATGCCTATCCGAGGCAAGGGCGGCATGATAGGCGTGAAAGGAGGAAGATCTCGGTTGGTTTGAGAGATAAGGCCGAGACATATAACAAAGGTGAGTCAAGGGTAAGACTTCCGCCTTTTGAAGCAGTGTACAATCCGAATGCTTACCTGGATTGGGAGCGAGATGTACAATCTATTTTTCATTACCATGATTATTCGGAAAGGAAGAAACTAGAGCTAGCAGCAGTTGCGTTTAGTGGAGATGTTAGATGTTGGTGGGAGCAAACTAATCTTAAGCGAGCCAATGCGAGGGATGTACCAATTGAGACCTGGAATGGGATGAAAGCAGTCATGAGAAATCGCTTTGTCCCTACTAACTTCAGCCGTGAGCTTCTCCGAAAGTTGGAGACCTTGACACAAGGAAATAAGAGTGTTGAAGAGTACTTTAATGAGATGGAGATCGCTTTGGAGAGAGCACAAGTCAAGGAGACCAAAAAGGAGACGATGGCAAGATTCTTCGAAGGCCTCAATCGAGAGATAACTGATCCACTGCATTACACTGAGTTCTTCTACTTAGAGGATATATTACAAACAGCGATCAATATAGAGAAGCAAAGGAAGAAGAGGTCTCTTTATCCTAGTATCAGGCCTACTAAATCAAAGGCAAAAGATGAGGAGCAAAAGCAACTTGTGAAAGCTTATGCTGAGTCTGAAATCATAAGGGATATTGAGAGAAAAAGAGGAGAGTTGAGTGCAAAGAAAGAGAGCAATATTGAGGAAAACAACCCCCATGAAAAGAGTGAGCATGGGAAAGAAGATGAAATAAAAAACAACCCCCATGAAAATAGCGAGCATGGGAAAAGAGATGAGAGTTTAAAACACTTGCATGAAAATAAAGAGCATGCAGAGAGTGGCATAATTAAAAAAGGAGAGATGTGTGTTTATGCCAAGAGAGAACAAGTGAGGGATGCATTACATGTGCAAAAAATCTGTTTTGGCGCAAGCCTCCAAAAACTGAATTTTTGGCCATTGCGCTTACATTTTCCTAACCCTAATCCAAATGTTTTCTCTTCTATTATTATTTCTCCTCATGTGCAGAACAAGAGAAGGCTGTTAGCAGAAGAGAAGCCTCTTACCTTACCACGAAGAAGAGGGAAAGAGCCTTGCGCATCCGTGGTGCCTATTTCGGCAAACCCTAACCGAAAGGGTATGGTACGGTTTTCTTTTCCTAAGTCTAATTTGGTTGAGTATACTAACCTTCTTGATTTGTATAAATCTAATTTTTATTTAAATGATGATGGTTATATGCAAGCACCGAAGGTCAAGTCATGCCTTTGAAAATTACTCGCGAAAGCGAAAACAGTTTGGTATGATGACTAGGCCGAGAGACATGGATTGTGTTGTCTCTAACACAAATTTAATTGGATTCTCACATGCTTTTACATTAGATAACTATTCTGCCAAGTGTGAATTTTATGAAAATTTTGTGTTTAAGTCGACAGGATTTGGAGGAGCTCTTTTCAGACGCAATCGCTTATATCGGTCGCATGATCTTTTGCGAAATTTTGTTGAACATGATGTGTTTGATGATTGCTTGATGAGCTGTTGTGATTTAATTAATATTACTGGTTTAATTTATGGGAATGATATGTCTTCACATGATGTTCCTTTGAGTCTTATTGGTAGTATTGATAAAAAGTCACTTAGTGAAAAATCGCTTGAGGTTACACCTAGGGTTAATCTTTATGCTAATGATTCTAATTTTTGTGAAGTCTATAAAGATTATTTATTTGACACAAAATCTATGTTTTGTATGCATAAAGGATATCATAGCAAGCATGAGCGCTTAATTTGGTTGTGTAGTTCGTTACACGATTTGACTGTGTATTGGTCATATGATGCTAGTTTGATACATCAATATAGCGCAACTATTACTAGCATATTCTTTAAGGATGTTATGCTTTCAC
Source organism: Viola odorata (assembly GCA_963691705.1). Classification (NCBI taxonomy): domain Eukaryota; kingdom Viridiplantae; phylum Streptophyta; class Magnoliopsida; order Malpighiales; family Violaceae; genus Viola; species Viola odorata. The sequence goes on along the minus strand of OY829539.1, from coordinate 34,912,294 downwards.
ATGTTATTCCTTGGAGTATTGTTAGTAATCACAGGGAGGAGTCACTTAGTGACTCATGGATGGAATTGTGGAGGAGGCCGAGCGCGAAGATGCTAATTGAGACATCTTGTCAACCACAATTTGGAGTTTCAAGCAATGTGGATCCATGGACACTTGAGTCTTCATGGCATGTTTTGGTTTGTAAGTATGAGTTTACATGGAAGCAATGCTTTCAATTTATTTTATTTACTTACTTCTTTTCGGTACATGCTACTGTTTTGGGATTATTGCTTAAACTCATATATGGTTTCATTCTTATAATATTATTCGGTTTAATGTTGCTGCCATTGAGTGTATTATATTAGTATAAGTGGTAGCAAAGAGATCGAAGTAATGCAGACAGCCCATGGACAAGCCAAGCGCTATGGTTTGAGTGTCAAGATGGTAACTTTGGGAAACCATGGAAGGATGAGTGGATCCTTCAAGATAAGAGCTTGGGTTTGGCAGCACTTACGCCGGAGACGGTCCCTAAACCAAGTTCAAGCAAGAGCAGCCGCTTGGAGCAATCATCTTACCCGACGCTTTGACATGTTCAAAGACATTACTGCCAAGTTGAATTTACAAGGTTGGTATGGTTCAATTTGTGCTTACTTTGATATTACTAACTTAAGGTATTGCGGTGCAGGTCTAGGTACAGATTCGAGGTCGAATCTTTTCGAAGGGAGAGGGAATGATGTGAATCCTCACACATACCTTAGCATATCATGCGTCTTACCCTTGAAGCGCAAGAGATGGCGACTAAGGAAGCACGAGAGATGGCGAGTATGCTTTGAGCATATAATGGGGAAGCTTTCCTGGACAGATTATGCTGAGCAAGATTCGAGGACGAATCTTTCCGAAGAGGGAGGGAATGATACGATCCCAAGATGTATCACGCGACTACATGGACAAAAGCGTCAAGACATGATGGAGCAGATGGAGTCCGATCAAAGGTCCGAAATACTTGATGGAAACCTCTATGTGTTATGTTTATTGTATCCAAGTGTCAGAGCATTCGGACAAGTAGATCTCAAGGAGATTCGAGATGACAATCTCGCACACAGCAGTTCTAGGCGCAGACACAATAGGCAACTTCGTTGGAATGTAGCCGGTATTGTACAGGTCCAAATCGTGCGATCGACCACACGTTGGAAACTTCACGATGTTATCTTTCATTTGGGACAAGATTCAACTCATTTGGCCCAGTGGTTTAAACGTTATGGAAGTCTACATTATGGTGCGCAATCTGTCCGCGAGACAACATACGACTTGAAGTTTCGGCCCAAACCTTGGCCCGATGATGGAGAACTCGACATGAGCTGCTGGAATGTATTTAATTATATTTATATTTACTTTAAATTAGTTTTCTTAGTTAATTAGTTAAATAATGGCAACAACTTCTGTTTCCATTTATTTAACTAATTAGTTAATTAGTTTCCTTAATTAATTAGTTAAATAAATGGCAGCAACCTTTGTTTCCATTTATTTAATTAATTAGTTAATCAGTTTATTTAAATTAGTTAATTAAGTTAAGTTCCTTAATTAGAACTCCTACTTCTATTCCTATTAGGGTTTGCTTGTAAACTCTTTATAAGGAGCCGTTTAGCTCCATTATTGGGTGGCTTTTATTTGATAATTTCAGAACCTTTGTTCTTCAATATTTGCCCCTTGTTCAACGTGTTGAACCTTGTTCTTCTTGAGTCTGCAATACTTGAGTCGTATACAAGTAAATCTTGGAATTGCGTTATTGTGTCGTTTCTCTTAGTGTGATTCTCACATCGTTGAGTCTAGTCCTAAGAATCCGATTCAAGATCCTTGACTTGAAATCGATTAGGGCTCTTAGCACAGGTTAGCTAAGTGGTCTAAGCTCGTAGTTGTCGAGTTCATTACTTTCGCATCGAAATCCATCTTTGAACAACGATCAGAATTGGTGCTACGCATCCTAAGCAACTAGGATCGTATCATTCTCCAAAACAGAGGCTGAATCGTACCAAGTGGTAGCGGAGTGCCAATCGTCCTCTAGGTTAGTCGAAAATTTTCTCTCTTTGCTGATTTTTCATGGTCGTTCCCCTTTATTGAAAAACATCATTTTCTTGCCATTTCCACGGTTCAAACACATTATCCTTCCATATCTACGGTGGAAACATTGTTTTCTACCATCAGCTGCCTTCCTTTTTCAATCCAAGCAATTTCGGATTTTAGGTCAAAATTCGTCTTCTAGTGATTTGATCTTGCACAAACACTTTTGCTGAATTGATTTGTGTTTTGGTGCTAGTTATGACTTAAATCTTCATCTTCTTGGTATTATTTGTTGCTGAATTTATTGGAGCATCCTTGATACGATCCTGGTTCCTTAGGATGCGTAACACCAACTATGATCTTTGTTCAAAGATGGATTTCCTGCGGAATAGATAGAACTGATAGATAACTCAACGAGTACGAGCTTAGACCACTAGCTAACCTGTGCTAAGTGCCCTAATCGATTTCAAGTCAAGGGTCTTGAATCGGGTTCTTAGGACTAGACTCAACAATGTGAGAATCACACTAAGATAAACGAGACAATAATGCAATTCCAAGATTTACTTGTATAAGACTCAAGTATTGCGGACTCAAGAATAACAAGGTTCAACCAACTTGAACAAGGGGCGGAGATTGAAGAGATTAACTCAATTTATCAAATAACAACCTCTTGTCTAAGGAGGCAAAAGGCTCCTTATATAGGTTACAAATAAACCCTAATTCCAAAAGAGGAATATTACATAAAGTAGATACTTAACTGATTAATTAAATGTCTACTTAATTAATTAGCTAAACAAAATAAAAGCAATAAACGCGTGCAGCTTCTAGACAATAGAAACGGACAAGTGCCGATAGAGGTAGGAACCAATCGGGCAGGAGCCGTTTCATTCAAGGGCAGATAGGCGCCAAAACGGACACGCGGAAATGTTGAAGCAAACGGCAACGGATGAGTCAAAACGGTAAGTGCCGTTTTGAGAGAAACGGACGCGTGCCGATAGAATGGTCAAATGCCGTTTGACCAATGCCGATTGTGCCAATTGGTCAAGTGTCGTTGTGAGCATAACGGTCAATTGCCGTTTGACCCACGTCATCATCGGTCAAGGCAAAAGTGAGAAGATTCACTATCTTTGCCGTCTTCTCCCTAAGTGCAGCCCTCTCACTTGTCATCTCAGATTCTAGCTCTTTGTGGATGAGGGATGACAATCGGTCTTGAAGTCGTTGGGCTCTGGCTCGAGTCATTGGACCAGCTGGTGGTAACGGTAACTGGATGCGTGGATTCGCATCATTCCCTCCCCCTTCGGAAGGATTCGTCCTCGAATCCGTATCGGCATCATCCGCAAGTCCATACTCGTCATCTGCATCAAACAAAACTAAGTCAGAAACATTGAAAGTGGAACTAACGGCACCATACTCACTCGGCAACGCCAGTTTATAGGCATTGTTGTTGATCTTCTCAACAATTTGGAACGGTCCGTCTCCTCTAGGTGATAGCTTGCCGCGGCGTTGGTCAGGAAAACGCTCCTTGCGCATATGCAACCAGACCCAATCGCCAACCTGAAACGTCACTAGCCGTCGGCCCTCGTTCCGTTTCTGCACAAGCTTCTCATTCAGACGCTCAATGTTCTGTTTTGCCTTAGCATGTAATTGCTTGACAAAATCAGCCTTCTGTTCACCATCTAAACTTACAACATCACTCAACGGTAAAGGAGTTAAATCCAAAACAGTTCTAGGATTAAATCCATAAACAAGCTCAAACGGTGAGTAATGAGTAGTAGAATGAACAGCACGGTTGTAAGAAAATTCAATAAACGGTAAATGATCAACCCAATTAGAAACATGCTTACGAACTAAGGTGCGCAAAAGGGAACCAAGAGTCCGATTTACCACCTCTGTTTGACCATCCGTTTGTGGGTGATAAGAAGTAGAATATAACAATTTAGTACCAAGTTTCTTCCACAAGACACGCCAAGAATGACTAAGAAACTTAGTATCTCTATCACTCACAATCGTCAAAGGAATTCCATGCAAACGGACTACTTCTCGAAAGAATAAATCAGCAATTTGAGTTGCATCACAAGTAGTAGAACACGGAATAAAATGGGACATTTTTGAAAATCTGTCCACGACAACAAAAACACTATCCTTTCCGTTCTTAGACCTAGGCAATCCAACGACAAAATCCATAGACAAATCGGTCCAAGGGTGAGAAGGGATAGGTAACGGCATGTATTCTCCATGACCAGTAGATTTCGACTTGGCTCGACGACATATTAAACATCTAGCAATAATGCGGACAACATCACGCTTCATGTGAGGCCAATAAAAGTGATCATGCAATACATCCAAGGTTTTAGTCACGCCAAAGTGACCCATTAAGCCACCACTATGGGCTTCATGCACAAGTAATTCACGAAGAGAGCAATGAGGAATACACAAATGTTTGCCTTTAAACAAATAACCCTCATGTTTGTAGAATTTAGAACCAGAAATAGAAACGCCATGCAAGTAAATAGCACCAAAATCAGAATCGGTAGCATAGAGTTCTATGATGTGCGAAAATCCAAGCAACTTAGCATTAAGAGAAGTAATTAACACATACCGGCGAGATAGTGCATCGGCAACAATGTTCTCTTTACCTTGCTTGTACTGAATATGATAAGGGAAAGCTTCAATAAATTCCATCCAAGCGGCATGTCTCCGATTTAGCTTTCCCTGTCCCTTGAGGTACTTCAAGTTCAAATGATCAGTGTGGATGATAAACTCTCTCGGCATCAGGTAGTGTTGCCATGTCTCCAACGCGCGAACAAGGGCATAGAATTCCTTGTCATATGTCGGGTACTTGAGCTGAGCATCCTTGAGCTTCTCGCTGAAATAGGCAATCGGCCGTTTCTCTTGCATCAGAACGGCGCCGATTCCTAACCCGCTGGCGTCACACTCTATCTCAAACGCCTTAGTGAAATCGGGCAAAGCTAGTACTGGAGCGGTACAAAGCCGTTCCTTTAGTGTAGTAAACGCCTCTTCATGTGGCTGTTCCCATCGGAAGGCAGTATTCTTCTTCGTTAGATCATTCAAGGGAACAACGATGGTGCTAAAGTCCTTCACAAATCGCCGATAGAAGCTTGCCAAGCCATGGAAGGATCTGACGTCACTAACGGTCTTGGGCGTTGGCCACTCCTGAATCGCGCGGATCTTTTCTTCATCCACTTTAACGCCATCTGTACTCACAATAAAACCAAGAAAACCAACTTGTTCTATTGCGAAAGAACACTTACTAGGTTTAGCAAATAATTTCTGTTCACGAAGTGTTAGAAAGACTTCCCTAAGATGTAAAACATGCTCATCAAAGGATTTGCTATAGATTAAAATGTCATTAAAATAAACTACAACAAATCTGCCAAGTAAGTGCCGAAGTACATGGTTCATTAACCTCATAAAGGTGCTAGGAGCATTAGTTAAACCAAACGGCATAACCATCCATTCATATAAACCGTACTTTGTTTTAAAAGCAGTTTTCCATTCATCCCCTTCTTTCATGCGAATTTGGTGGTAGCCACTCATTAAATCAATTTTAGAAAAGATTTTGCTGCCACTTAATTCGTCTAACATATCATCTAAACGAGGAATAGGGTGACGATACTTTACAGTGATTTTGTTGATTGACCTGCAATCAACACACATTCTCCAAGTTCCATCCTTCTTCGGGACTAGAATGACTGGAACGGCACATGGAGATAGACTCTCCCGAACGTACCCACGCGCAAGCAAATCGTCCACTTGCCGTTGTAGCTCCTTGGTTTCCTCTGGATTGGATCGGTAAGCAGGCCGATGTGGAATTGCCGATCCAGGGGCAAAGGCTATCTGATGTTCAATGCCTCGAATCGGAGGTAAACCACGTGGTATCTCCTCGGGTAGAACATCTTCAAATTCCTGCAAGAGAGAAGAAACACCAATCGGAACGGTAGGCTGCCGATCCGTTGTCCCTGTTAGCAAACAGTAAGAATGGAAACGGATGAGAAAAAGGGGACGGCTTTTGCCAAAAGATTTTTGAGAAGAAACGTTTTCCTCAACTTCGCTCCCCTTGGCATATACACTCAATTTCTTTTTATTTGCCTCTCCTTTTCTCTCAATGCCACTCTCAGCACGCTTACTCTTTTCGTGCGAATGTTTACTCTCTCCCTCTGCATGCTTGCTGTTTTCATGCGAATGTTGAAGGCTCACACACTCAATATTTTGCTCTTTATGTTTCACTCTCAAGCCTTCTTTTTCCTTCTCAAGCTGTTTGGCAATTTCATACTCAACATGGGACTTAGCAAGCCATTGCTGATCTTCAAACACTTCAGCTTGGGTTAACGGTGCCAAGGTGAATTTCTTGCCATCCTTTACTATCTTGTAGAGATTGCGCTTCCCTTCATGATTCGCCTCTCTATCAAACTGCCATGGTCGGCCAAGGAGGATATGGCTAGCTTGCATCGGCACAACATCACAGAGAACTTCATCATTGTATTTGCCGATCCTAAACTTAACAAGTACTTGTTTGGTCACCTTAATACCGTTAGCATCCGTCATCCAATGTAGATGATACGGTTTCGGATGCTTCAATGTTGGCAAGGCCAACTTGTAGACCATCAACGCACTGGCACAGTTTGCACAGCTGCCGTTGTCAATAATAATGGAGCATCCTTTGTTATCAATCACACCTCGGGTGTGAAACAGATTGGTCCGTTGCTCCTCATCACACACCTCTTCGGTGGTCTGGACGCTCAGGTTCCGTCGGACCACCAGTAACCGAACCTGCTCTCTCTCCTGATAGTCACTATCGGAATCGGAACTACTATCGGTCTCGGGTGCCGATTGTGCTGGCTCATCGTCCGATTCCTCCTCTCCATTCGGCCGGATGATAAAGACTCTCCTATTTGAGCATTCTGATTTCTTATGCCCTCGACCGTTGCATTTGAAACACACAATGTCTTTAGTGGCTGGCCGATCCACTGGTGGAGTGTAAGGTTTCGTAGTTGCCGTTTTGGAAGGGATAACGGCACTGGAAGGATTCTTTGAAACGGTAGGAACCGTTCTATCGTCCTTACTCCAAGATGACTTCTTCCAAGGTGTAGAACCAGTAGGCCTAGAAGAATTCTTAGCCTTCCGATGCTTCTCAATCTTTTGAGCCATATGAAGCATCTCCTCGATAGTGTTGTATTGCGTCAGCTCCAAAGCATCGGCAATATCTGCGTTCAAACCAGCACTGAACCTAGCCATCGTTACCTCAGGTTCCTCAGTAACCTTTGCTTGTGCTAAAGCAATCTCCATCTCATTGAAATAGGCTCCAACACTCTTGCTGCCTTGCTTTAAGGTCTAAAGCCATTGATGAAGCTGACGGTGAAAGTGAATCGGAACAAACCGTTGCCTCATTGCCTGTTTCATCTCGCCCCAATTATCAATCGGACCAGCATAAACGGCTGCTCTCTTCAGGTTGAGCTGCTCCCACCAATGACTAGCATAGCCACTGAATTCAACGGCTGCCAGCTGAACCTTTTTACTCTCCGAATAATTGTGGCATAAAAAGATAGCGTCTATCTTCCGTTCCCAAGTCAGGAATGCATCAGGGTCATCGGTACCCTCAAACGGTGGTATTTTCATCTTAATGCTGCTGAGATTAGCATCCAAGCGGTCATCTTCCCGTTCTCTTCTATCGTCACGACGAATTCTTCTTTCCCCTCTCGGTCCATCTCGAGCATATATCCAACCTTCTCCTCCGTCAGGTTCTTCTTCCAGATCGTGTTGTGGAATTTGTGGTCCACGTCTAGCAAGCCGTCTGGGAGGAACGTTGGCAAGATCACGCTGCCGATTCACTTCACGTGGTCGACGGGCGTCGTCTTCCTCGTCGGACGGTTCTGTCATATGTCCATCGGCTCTGTCGTCAGCTGCTCTCGGATTTGGATTTAGAGTAGCTAACGCTTCGACTCTAGCCATCCTTGCATCGGCAGTTAGTTGTCGTTCTGTCATGGCTCTAAGTTGTTCCGTTATGTTGGCTAACATAGCCGACAGATCGGGTTGTACTCCTTCTTGAGACATCTTTAAGTGCCTGAAATTCACAACACAAAAGAAAACGTAAAATTGCACTAACCTAGCGCTCCCTCACGTGTTTACTCTCGTGTTTAAACACTCTAATAATCTCACAAAAATCACACAAAATCTCCTGCAATGTTCAAGCGTTAGTGAGACTCAAGAATCCAACGGAAAGCTGCCAAGAAGACTCTCAAAGACAACTAGCTTCAAACAAAACGGGATACTTGGTATTTGATTAATTGCAAGATCAATCAATTAAACAAATATCAAGTGGAGTGGAAGACAATATTAAAGAATCAAAGAAAAGCTTTATTTGACTCGAACGACTCAAACAAAAGTAATCTTCAATCTATGGTATATTTGGTGCATGGGTGAGAGAATAAACTAAGTTTTGCCTTTAATAAGTGGAAGACAAAAACAGAGAATATTCCTATGGGAAAAGGTAGTGGGTGCGGGACAAAACAAAGTGGAAGGATGGGTTGCCTTCTACTTTTCAGAATACTTTTGTGCAATTCTAAAAGTACACTCAATAAAATATTTGCACATGCAATCCCAATAATTTTGACAGATGTGGGATTGGTCAACAAACAACACAAATCAATTTTCCTATCACTGGAATGAATCAAATCAGGTATTTTTTTTTATTTTTTTATTTTTATTTTTATTTTTTTTTATCCTGATTGCACAAAATCCAGTTTTAGTAGAATGCTTGTAACTTACGTTTCCGATGTCCAAATCACTCGATTCCTTTTGATTCGGAATCTACACAGATATAGCTTTCTAACGACACCAATATCACCCAATTCGGATACCAACTGATATGTTAAAACAATTTTGACAACTGACCAGAATTTGCACATATACTAACCAAGTACAGCAAAGAAATCGGTTTTAGAATGGAGTAGAATGATTTACCGATTTCAACAATGAAAACTTGAAACAAAGAACGATACTTACCAATCTTTGAACGCCTTAAGCTCCGCTACCAACTGATACGATCCTGGTTCCTTAGGATGCGTAACACCAACTGTGATCTTTGTTCAAAGATGGATTTCCTGCGGAATAGATAGAACTGATAGATAACTCAACGAGTACGAGCTTAGACCACTAGCTAACCTGTGCTAAGTGCCCTAATCGATTTCAAGTCAAGGGTCTTGAATCGGGTTCTTAGGACTAGACTCAACAATGTGAGAATCACACTAAGATAAACGAGACAATAATGCAATTCCAAGATTTACTTGTATAAGACTCAAGTATTGCGGACTCAAGAATAACAAGGTTCAACCAACTTGAACAAGGGGCGGAGATTGAAGAGATTAACTCAATTTATCAAATAACAACCTCTTGTCTAAGGAGGCAAAAGGCTCCTTATATAGGTTACAAATAAACCCTAATTCCAAAAGAGGAATATTACATAAAGTAGATACTTAACTGATTAATTAAATGTCTACTTAATTAATTAGCTAAACAAAATAAAAGCAATAAACGCGTGCAGCTTCTGGACAATAGAAACGGACAAGTGCCGATAGAGGTAGGAACCAATCGGGCAGGAGCCGTTTCATTCAAGGGCAGATAGGCGCCAAAACGGACACGCGGAAATGTTGAAGCAAACGGCAACGGATGAGTCAAAACGGTAAGTGCCGTTTTGAGAGAAACGGACGCGTGCCGATAGAATGGTCAAATGCCGTTTGACCAATGCCGATTGTGCCAATTGGTCAAGTGCCGTTGTGAGCATAACGGTCAATTGCCGTTTGACCCACGTCATCATCGGTCAAGGCAAAAGTGAGAAGATTCACTATCTTTGCCGTCTTCTCCCTAAGTGCAGCCCTCTCACTTGTCATCTCAGATTCTAGCTCTTTGTGGATGAGGGATGACAATCGGTCTTGAAGTCGTTGGGCTCTGGCTCGAGTCATTGGACCAGCTGGTGGTAACGGTAACTGGATGCGTGGATTCGCATCAATCCTATTGTGGCCTTGCTCACTACTCCATCTTTCCCTAGCCGGCCCTAGGACACACACACTTAGCCCCCTCTTGCTTGTCATACACATTGTCACTCCTTGTCATTCAGTTGCTCTTGATACTTGTCACACATTTACCAACTACAAGTCATACAATCAAAATCTGGCATTTAGTGAAAAATAATTTTTGTTTTTCTACTACTTGTCTTTCACTTATCAACATCAAATATGTCTCAAACTGATCTTGTCCATGGGGCCGAGTCAGACGAATCATCTACACTCTCTCCAGCCCTTGCAACCCTCACGGTTTCCTTGGAAAAATTCATGCTCAAAATGGGCCTTCAATGGGAGGAACAAAGGCGGACCAATGCCTTACTTTTGGGTGAGCGTCGGCCACCTCAGCCCCAAGTAGAACAGCCCCCGCCCCCTCCTCCACCTCCACCCCCTCCTTCATCAAACATCCAAAATACACACTACCACCAAACCAAACGACCCCTCTAGCATCGCTTATTATGCGTTCCCGCGAATGGAAAGCCATGCGGAGACTCATAAGGCAGCAAGCCACCATAGCCAAGAGGGCGAGGCCCAAGACCTCCACTCACTCTATAGGGCACCCCCACCCGTGAACCAAAATAGTAGCGCTTTGCTCATGGACTCGCGAGGCGTGGCCTTTCACAATGATCCAAGTCAGCCACTCACACACACGGTCCATCCAGCCACCTACCCAAATGACCATAGACAACTACACCAGCACACCCCTAATCCCGTTCCCTACCAAAATGACCCGAGACAGCCGCACATGCCTAACCAACACCAAATGGCCAATCACCTAGCCGTCCCTCTACATCGCGCCAATGCATACGTTCCCCCATTCTATGACAGACCTAGACCACCGCAACCCCCACAATATGAGCATGCACACGGTGATAGATGCTTCGATTATGAGGACCCTTTTGAGCCAAGAGGCCGAAGACCCTATGAGGAGAGAGTGGACAGCAACCTCTCGGCCATCAAAGTCTCAATCCCTATGTTTGAGGGAAAGGATGATCCGGAGGCATTTTATGAGTGGGAAGGCCAAGTAGAACATATTTTCGTGTGTTACAACTATGCTGAAGAGAAGAAAGTGAAACTAGCGCTTGTGGAATTCAAGGGCATGGCAACCCAATGGTGGGATCGCTTAGTTGCAACAAGGAGAATTGAGAGAGTTCCACCCGTGGCAACTTGGGAGGAATTAAAGTATGAAATGCGAAGGAGGTTCATACCTAGCTACCACATCCGTGACCTACATCAGCGGCTCCAACACCTCACACAAGGTTCCAAGAGTGTGAGTGACTACTTTCATGAGTTAGAAACTTGTCTTATGCGCGCCAATATAACAGAAACTTTGGAGGCTACAATGGTAAGATTTGTGAGTGGGCTGCAACGGGAGATAGCATACCAACTCGATTTTCAGACCTACAACACCTTGGAGGAAATGTTCCACCTTGCTTTGAAAATTGAGAGACAAGTAAGTACTAGGCCGAAACCACCCTTCAACTCTTTTCCCAATTCCAAACCTCATTGGAATTCTTCAACTCCTTCGCCTACACAAAACCTAGACATAAAACAACCCCCTCTCCCACCTAAACCAAACACATCAGCCACTGCCCCAAACACCAACCCTAACCCTCGGACCCCACATAGGAACATTGAGTGTTTTAAATGCGGAGGAAGAGGCCATATGCGCGCTTTAACCGGCGGATCATGATCTTGAGAGAAAGTGGTGACATAGTCAGCGATGATGAGGCTGAAGTTACACATCAGGGGGTCACCGAATTGGGCCATGACTCGAGTGATGATGAGGCCGAGGCCTATATCAGTGTGGATGTCCCGCTGCCTTTGGTGGTTAGGCGCTCCTTGAACATTCAGCCCACGATAGACGACAAGGCAGTAGAGCAAAGAGACAACCTCTTTCTTACTTGTGGTGTAGCAAATGACATGGTAATCTCCATTGTGATTGATAATGGCAGTTGCACCGATGTGGCAAGTACCTTCCTCGTCCATTCTTTGGGCTTAGCTACCATCAAGCACCCTAAACCCTATGTCCTTAATTGGTTTAACGATGGCAGCTCAGTTAAGGTGACTAAGAAAGTGACCATTCCCTTCTCAATCGGCGAGTATGTGGATGTGGCAGCAATGTATTTCGGCCATTTACTCCTTGGTAGGCCGTGGCAATTCGACAAAAGAGCTCTCCACGATGGGTTCCACAACACTTACAAATTCAGACACATGAACCGCAAGTTTCTCATTCAGCCATCGCTCCCCTCCGAAGTATTCAAAGACCAAGCCAAACTCTCCAAAGCGTGTGCCACCTTTGTCCTTCCGGCCACACTTAATATTCAGAATGAGGGCAGTGGAGAGAAGAAAGTAAGGGGAGCCATAGAGGAAAATACCTTAATTGAAATCAGTGAGAGTGGACCGAGTGAAAACAGTGTGCCAGGGGCACCCAAAAAAGTTAACTTATGTGCCGTGAGAGGTGCAACTGCTGTCCTTAATCCGTGCCCTCTTGGCGGGTTTAAGGATCCTTACTTGGATTTCACTAACACTAATCCTTTTCCCTCTTGTGCTCACTCTAATATTGTGATAGGAAATAGGAACTTCGCATCTTTGGTGCCTAAACTCCATCGCTCGCCATCAGCCCGTTTACTATTTTGGATCTTCCAGTGGCTGCCCAAAGTTGTTCTTGCTGCATTCACCAAGTCCTCATCCTTAGATTCGAGGTCGAATCTCCTCAAAGGGGGAGGGAATGATACGAGCATGGATGCTCTAGGCGCACCGTCTCATGAGTTGGTCGCGCAAGGCATGACAAAGCCCGCACACACGTCCGCGCCAACCCTAGCAACCCATGAGCGCGCTAGCGCGCGCGCAAGGCCCATGCCTCAAGACCTCGCGCCCACCAAGCCCATCTCCAAGCCCGGCAGCCCACCCCTTTGTCCAAGGGTATTTTAGGTTGCTGATTTCAGAATTGTAATAATTCACAAGCTATAAATAGTAGGACATAGCCTCTTTTATAGCTTGTCTTTGAATCAAGTGAATCTTTTCTAAAGGCCAATTAGTTTAAGTAATTAGGGTTAGGTTTTCCTAGGGCTCTTCAAGTCGTCTCCCTCCTTCTTGATCAAGCAGCCGGTTTGCTCACACATGTTATTTCTCTAAGACCAAACCCTAGTGTAGCTTAGGTAATTTAGGGTTCTTAAAACCAGCACTTCATCTTCTTTACTTTGTAACAAGGTTGCTCAAGCAAGTTCTTGAGAGGGTTTGTTGGTTATTGAAGTTATATACTTATTGTTCATCTAAACACTCTCCTTTTCATCCATTAATCCGCTACACAATCCGCACTCCTTCTAGTGACGTTATCTTCTCCATTATTCCATCTATTGCCGCTGCCCTTAAACTCCATACAAATCCGGATCCATCCATCCACCCAAACACTAATTATCCATGTGTTTACCACCTTCCAAAGGAGACTAGATCCTTGCTGCCTTCATCTCACGGTTTCATCTGCGAATCGAAGTCGAGCTCTTATCAGTTTTGATTTAAGAGATCCTTGTAGTTCATAGAAAGGTTGCTTTGCCTTTGTTGCAAAGAGGGTTTTCTCTTCTTCAAGTTAATATATGCATACCTTCAATACATCTCTATCCTTCCTTCCATATTAAACCGCTGCCTAATATACTCCATCTAAATCATCTAAACACTCCATTGAAACACCTAAATACCTTCATCCGAACCAGCAACCAACCTCTCACAAGGGGACTAGATCCGGGGTTGCCTTCAATCCGTTCATCTTCTCCAAAACAGAGGCTGAATCGTATTTCAAGTCAAGGATCTTGAATCGGATTCCTAAGACTAGACTCAACAATGTGAGAATCACACTAAGAGAAATGAAACAATGGGTTGCAATTTTGGTTTTACTTGTTTGACGACTCGAGTATTGCAGACTTGAGAAGGAACAAGGTTCAATCGATGAATAATGGGCAGAGATTTGAAGAGAGAAGTCTCAATTTTATCAAAATAACAGCCAACTGAATAAGGAGGCCAAGCGGCTCCTTATATACAGTTTACAACCAAACCCTAATAGGAATAGAAGTAGGAGTTCTAATTAAGGAAAATAACTTAATTAACTAATTAATCAATTAACTAATTGACTAACTAACTAATTAACTAATTAACTAATTAAAGTAAATATAAATATATTTAAATACATTCCAGCAGCCCATGTTGAGTTCTCCATCATCGGGCCATGGTTTGGTTCGAAACCTCAAGTCGTATGTTGTCTGGCGTACACATTGCGCACCATAATATCGACTTAAATAACTTTGAAACCACTGGGCCAAATGGGCTGAAACTTATCCCAAACAAAATCTAACATCCTGACGCTTCTAAAATGTGGTCGATCGCACGATTTGGACTTGTATAGCGCCGGCTAGGTTCGGACGAAGTTGCCTGATACGTCTTGGAGTCCTTGTCTGCGTAGGACTACTGTCAACGAAAATGTTGGCTTGATCTTTTGGACTATCCACTCGTCCAAATGTCCTAAAATTTGGACACAATAAACCTAACACATAAAGGTTTCCATCAAGCCTTTTTGATCCCTGATTGGACTCCATCTGCTCCATCATGTCTTGACACTTTTGTCCATATAGTCGTGTGATACATCTTGGGATTGTATCAACGAGCACAACATAATGGCCAAAGGACTTCTTATGGTCGAGAGTATTGCATAAAGCTAGTGGGTGCCAAAGAGGTGATGCCGGGTTCGGATAAGTCTTAGACCGTCTCATTGCTCTACTTACGGCTCAAAGGGAAGCACACGCTCAAAACAAGCAAGATATGGATCGATTACTTCACCAATGGGAGACCATCAAGCAACTTGCTCAACATGAGTTGGTTAGGGGGAAGAGTGCGGAGAGTGGTCCATGTAGTATTTGTCCCTCCGGCGTGCCACACATGGATGAGGTTAGTATTAGTTCTTTTGGTTCGCATCCATTTGCTTCTAGTGAGTGTTCTTTCAGTTTTCACCCAAGTGGGGAAGATTGGGTTCCATCTAAAGAGGAAATACTTGTTGTTCTGCCCATTGATGATGTTGTGGCTCTATTGGTCGCGGAAATGAGTGTTTTGAGTGTATGTTCACATGGTGATGATCATGAGGCGGATGGCACCAAAGGGAGTGACTTAGGGATTAGTGGATTGTCTACGGGCTGCTATAAGAGAGCCCTTTATTGTCGTGCATTGCAACTTCATTTTGTGCAACTAGGCAGCGAGTTCTCCATCACTCTTGCGGTTCCTTCCCATAGCTATTGATATGAGCACGGATGCTCTAGGCGCACGCTTTCATGAGTTGGCCGCGCATGGCATGAGGACTCCCGCGCCAACCCTCGCAATCCATGAAGTCCTTCTTCGAGCCCGTGCAAAACATGAAGACAGGGCCCTAGCGGCAGACCGCCCCAAGCCTAGCAGTATGCCGCCAGCTTCGACATGACAACATTGAAATTGGCAGCGAGCCTAGCGGTATACCTTCAGGCACCAGGCGACATACCGCCAGCTCCATTTTGAAGTTTTCCACGGGCCTTTGTTAAGGGTATTTATAGGGTTTCTTATTGTAATAATTCTCAAGGTATAAATAGAAGGAGATAGCCTCTTTTAAGGGTCTTTGATTTTAAGTGAGTTATCTCCATCAAGACCAATAGTTAGGCTTTGCCTTTAGGGTTCTTAAAACCGGTCTTCTTTCAGCTAGCTAACACCTTTCGGCTTGATCATCTCTTGATCAATTAAGGGAAGGTTTCGGCTAGAGATCCTTGTAATCATTTGAATGCAAGTTTTATATATTATTTTCCATAAATTCCTATCTATTCTTCCTTCATCTAATCTGCTGCATTAACTCCATTAAACACCAACAAATATCCATCTAAACACCATTAAACCGTGCGTTTACCACCTCCTAAAGGAGACTAGATCCTTCACTCAAGAACTCACAGCTTTATCCATCCAAGAGAAACCGAGAAGTTATCATGTGATAAGGGAGCTTTAAGCTGTCTTGTAGGTTGGTAAACTCCATTTCTATGGATAGAATCATCTTCTCTACCGTAGAACATCTATCTTTATGTGAATTTTTTTTCACTTTTGTGACCGTTCCTATAGTTTGCAAAAACTCTTTTTCTCAAAGTTTCCACGGTTCAAACCTCTTCCCACACCTTGTCCATGACTGAAACATTATTTCTCACCGTAGTTTTCATCTATACTTCATTTGGAACTTTAGTATTCTTGGTAAAAAAATTGTCTTCTAGTGTGCTTGATCTTGAGAAAACACAATTGCTGAAAATTTGTGTGTTTATGTGCATCTAAGTGGTCGAATCTTCATCTTGTTTAATTGTTAATGCTTTCTGATTTGGAGCTTCCTATGATGAGCCATGAGAGCCATGTGGACTTGCTTGTTTCCAACATTTTTGGGCTCTTCTCCTAGCCGGCCACATCACACATTGTGAACCTAGTATTTTAAACTCATTGTGAGCCAAGCATTTCAGCTTGTTGAGGGGTGAAAGGAGAAGATTGTCCAAAAGGTTTAAAAGAAGAGGAAGA
The DNA here is from genome assembly GCA_963691705.1 of Viola odorata. NCBI lineage: Eukaryota > Viridiplantae > Streptophyta > Magnoliopsida > Malpighiales > Violaceae > Viola > Viola odorata. The sequence continues at coordinate 34,895,621 of OY829539.1, read as the reverse complement.
ATTATAAGGAAATTTCAGTTTTGCATTTACTTGCCTTTCGATTTTCAATGCTAGATGGAACATCTCCTCCAAGGTGTTGTAGGTTTGAAAGTCAAGTTGATAAGAAATCTCCTTATGCAATCCACCCAAAAATCGTGCCATAGTAGCTTCCACACTTTCATTCACATGTGCTCTCATTAGGCAAGTTTGCATCTCATGGAAGTAATCAGTTACACTCTGTGGTCCTTGACTCAAACGTTGGAGCTTTTGGTGAAGATCACGAATGTGATAACTAGGCACAAACCTCCTATGCATCTCATACTTCAACTCTTGCCAAGTTACCACCGGAGGAATCCTCTCCAAGCGCCTAGTCAAGGCCAATCTCCAATGGATAGCCATGCCCAAAAATTCTACAATTGCAAGCTTCACTTTCTTCTCTTCCGAATAGTTATAGCAAGCAAAAACCCTTTCCACTTTGCTCTCCCACTCAAAATACAAATCGGGGTCATCCTTCCCTTCAAATGTAGGCATAGAGAGCTTGATGTTGGAGAAATTGTTGTCAACTCTTTCCTCATGGTGTCTACGACCTCTAGCCTCATATGGCTCATCAAACTCAAATTGCCTAGCACCATTTGTGTGCTCATAAGGAGGGGGTTGTGGAGGTCGTCGTCTCTCATGGATGGGAGGAACATAGTCATTGGCTCGGTGAAGGGGAATGGCTAGATTTCGGTTATATTGTGGTGGAGGAGTAGGGTGAGTGTATCTAGGCTCTATAGATGGGCCATGGCCGCGGCAGCCAAGATGGTGAGAACCATGCCGAGAAGGCATACCATGTAGCTCCTCTTCATCACTATGGTCACTTACGGGTCTAACACCTTCCGTATTATCAACCACCTGTGGTGTGCCATAGTAATCAAGGCTTGAAGGGTCATTTGGTCGTGTGGTTCGGTGGAAGTGTGTAGTTGGTGGTCTAGGAGGTGGAGGGGCTGGGTTTAGGATAGAGGGCTTTTAACTCACGCAAGAGTGCGGAATTAGTGTTTGGTTGTTTCTCCCATTTAAGGTTCATTTGGTGCATAAACCTTTCCAAGTTCATCGAGATCGACGCAAGGGCCGGAGGGATAGTAGAGGACTCATCCGACCCAGCACCATAAGTAATATCATCATTATACATGATGAAGAGTACCTACAAAAAGAAAACAAACACAATTGCTAAATAAAAAGGTAAGTCCCTCCCTCACGTGTTTCGCTCGTGTTTCACTCATTCTCTATTGCGCTCACCACCTTACCCTCACAACGCTTCAATCACCGCCCAACGATTAGGTGTAGTAATGACTCGAAGAAGTAAAGAAAACACAAGGAAGGCAATGAAAACTAGACCGAGGAAGAGAGGTGAGGAAATCTAAATTGATATTTAAGGAAAAGTGAGGGACGTTGAAGACGAAAACGCAAGGGAACTCTTGACTTGTGAGGCATGGAGGGAAATAAGGCAAACACGTCAAAGCACACCCAAGATGACTTGACTACCACAACAATGTCTAAATACAAGGGAACTCTTGACTTGTGACTCCCCTTAGCATTCGTTCTTCTCTTTTCTTTTCTTTTCTTTTATTTGAACGCTTTCTTTTCCTTTTGTTTTTTTATTTTTTTTTATTGGGGAGTGCAAGAGAACTCAAAAGCAATGTGTGTGACAAGTATTTTAAGTTAAGTGGTATTTGTTTTTGTTCATGACATGTCACCAATTGTGATGTGGCACGTAGAGATGATGTGGCACGGTTTGAGTGAGGTGGCATGTAATTTGTGGGGGTGAGGTGTCAAGTGAGTGCTGGATAATTTGATGACTCAAGTGGTGGCCTTTTAAGTGTGTTTTGGGGGGAAAAGGTAGTTTGAAACCAACTGGTCTCTTTGCTCAAAGTAGAAAGGTGCAGGCTGCTTTTGGAGGAAGCCTTTTGCCTATCACCAAAATGGCAAATTTGGAAGAAGGGAGCTTGGGTAAGAGGTGGGGTTTGGTTTGATGTGAGACTCAATAAACAAAGGATTAAACATAATTTGGGGCAGCTGATACAAGGGAAAATAGATCAAACACACACTTTGTGATATGAGCACAGGAGCTAGTTGATACTTCACTCGGAGCAAGGGGTTGGTGGCCATTCTCTTGAAGAGTCTTAGAGCCGAGGAGAGCAGCTTGGAGATGAAGGATCAATGGGTGACTTGCGTGCACGCCAATGCTCTCACCATCGGACCCACATGAGACTCACGGGTATGCTGAGCATACCATGAAGAACCGCACGCCAAACCCTCGCAAGTCGTGAGCCTTCCTGTGCCTAACCCTAGCATCCCATGACCATGTGCGCGAGAAGCCAAGATAGTGCTTAGCGGCATACCGCTAAGACACTAGCGGCATGCCGCTAACTACTGGAATTCCAATACAATTTTGGTGTAGCTTGGGCTTGGATGGGCTATCAAGGCCCCAATGTTAGGAGGATATTTTAGTATTATCCAATGTAATAATAATAGGGTATAAATAAAAGGCCTTAGCCTCTTTTATACTTTGTCTTTATTTTTGTGTTATCTTCAACCTAGACCAAACTCTTAGCTAGCTTTTAGGGTTACTAAAACCAACACTATCATCTATTCAATTCTGGTTGCTCATCCAAGACATGAGAGGGTCACAATTAGTAGAGAGATCCTAGTACTCTTTTCGGCAAGGTTACTCAACCAAGACTTGAGGGGGTTTGTCAAGTGTATTAGTTCTATTTTTGCTTATCATCAATACATCTTCCCTTTTCCTCCATTGTTATCCGCTGCAAGAACTCCATCTATCCCTCTAAATATTCGTCATCCATCCATCCATTCAAGTTTATCGTCCTCCTAAAGTGGACTAGACCCAGCGCCAACAACAATCTCGGCCAAACTCCTCCAAAATGGAGCCAAGGCCTTATCAAGTGGTAGCGGAGCTCCATTCTATCCTCTAGGCCAGTAAACTTTTTTTGTTTTCTACAATTTCATGGTCGTTCCTCTAAATTGATAAACTTCATTTTCTCACCGCTGCTTCGGTTGAAAACTCTTGTCTCACTGTTTCTACCGTAGGCTTCAATTAAAATCCATTTCGGAATTTTCCGATTTAGGTCAAAAAGTTTAGCTTCTAGTGATTTGATCTTGCATAAACACAATTGCTGAAATATTTGGTGTTTATTGTCATCTTTTTTACTGAAATCTTCATCTTCCTTAAGTGTGATTGTTTGCTTTGATTGGAGCTTCCTATGATGAGCCATGAGAGCCATGTGGACTTGCTTATTTTCTAGCTTAGTTATCATATTTTTGTGCTCACCTCCTAGCCGACCACATCTCTCATTGTGAGCCAAGCATTTCAGCTTGCTACTCCACTTAGCCTCACATAGCCAGCCCTAGGGCAACACACTTACCTTTCCAATTGCTTGTCATACACTTTGGGAACTCCTTGTCATACACATTGCAAAAACTACTTGTCATACACATTTGTACTACATGTCATACATCCACTTTTTTTGGCATTTAGTGAAAATATTTTTAACTTGAAGAACTACTTATCTTCCACTTCTTTTCTCAAAATACATGTCATACATTGCTTGAAGCTCTCTTGCACTTACAAAAAAAGAACAAAAAAAAAACCAAAAAAGAAAAGAAAGGGATTAAAAGAGTAAATTAAATCCCTAAATTCAAGTAAGTAAAAGAAAGAGGCAAAGTGTATGTGTGCATTTTAAGTGAATTAACTCAAGTTAAAGTGTGCATTTTGCAAGTGTTTTATTTTGATGCAAAGTTGCAATTTTTAGAAAATTTTCTTTTCCTTCCATTTCTTCTAGCGTTCGTCCTTTTGAGCTAGCTTTCCTTTTGTGTCTTGCGTTTTCTTTCTTTGCTTCCAATATCTATCTACTCGAAGTCTCATTAGTGTTCAAAACAAGCTCTTTCTCTCTTGAACACTAATTCGGCTTTCCTCACCTTTCTTTCTACCCTTATTTTTTTGCTTTCCATGTGCCTTCATTGATTCGTAGAGTCTTTGCTAGCTTTATTGTTTGGTTTGTGATTGAAGATTGAGTGGGTGAGATTGTGAGAACAATAGAGTATAGTGTGAAACACGAGAGATACACGAGAGGGAGGGACTAACCCCTTTGTGATACCAATTACATTTGTTCATTTTACATGTACCTTTCTCTATGTCTCACTAAGACACACCTTCGGGTGCTGGTTCGGATGAGTCCTCCACTCTCAATCTAGCTATGGCTTCGTTCACAATTGAAATGGCTGATACGAAAACTCAATTGAAAGACCTTATGGCTGCCATGGCTACCTTGACAGCGAGAGTAACCGCACCTCCACCCCCAACCACATTACCCACCAGCCACACATTACCACCAAACTACACGTCCATATGACCCTACCAGCATTGATTACTATGCCATGCCCGCATGAGTGACCACTCGAATGGAGCTAGAGCCGCCAGCCGCCATAGCAAAGGGGATGAGGTCCTTGGAGTCCCTTGTCACCAAAGTGCACCTCCAACGCTGGATCACGATCGTGGCCAATTTTGGGTGGACAGTCGTGGCGTAGCGTTTCACCGAGAGCCTAGCCAACCACACATCCAAGCTCCCCTACCCATCATCCCCCAATATGATACAAGATAGCCACCCCCACAAAATCCCCAACCCGTAGCCCAACCATATGCCCCTAGACAGCCACCAAATCCCACCCAAAACCAAATAGCCAATCACCTAGCTGTCCCTCTACACCAGGCCAATGCTTATGTGATATAGTCTTGCTTCCTTTAATATATGTATTAAAAGGAATGCATATATTAACTTGAAAGTAGAGAAAACCCTATTTGCAACAAAGGCAAAGCAACCTTTCTATGGAACTTACAAGGATCTCTTGTGCAAAACCGACCCTCTCACTAACTAGAGTGAGCAACCCAGCTGCTTTGGACAAGAAGAGATAGTGTGGTTCTAAGAACCCTAATATTAACCTAAGCTAATTGGCCTTGATGAAGATTTCACTTAAATCAAAGACAAGGTATAAAAGAGGCTAAGTCCTTCTATTTATACCCTACAATTATTACATTAGATAATACTAAAATACCCTCTTAACATTGGGGCCTTGATAGCCCATCCAAGCCCAAGCTGCTCCGAAATTGCGCTGGAATTCCAGTAGTTAGCGGCATGCCGCTAGTGGCTTAGTGGTATGCCGCTAAGCACTATCTTGGGATGCTAGGGTTAGGTGCAGGAAGGGTCACGACTTGCGAGGGTTGGGGCAGGAGTCCTCGTGCCATGGCCGACCAACTCATGAAAGTGTGCGCCTAGAGCTTCCAAGCTCGTATCAGCAGTGGAGGTCTAGGTCTCATGCATTCCCAATGTTGTCGGTTGACTTATAGGGGGCACATAGGCATTGGCGCGGTATAGAGGTATGTCAAGTTGGTGGGTTAAAGGTGTGGGTGTTGATATGGTTCCTAAATCGGAAACCTTCCAAGTGATGGATCGTTGCTCAGCGACAAGGATTTGAATGCGGAAAACTAACTCGTCGGAAACTCCAACCCTCCTAAGTGCAATACCTAGGCAACCTGGACGAAATCCTTCAAGGATCTTCAATAGAACTCTGACCCTCCTAGGTGCAATACCTAGACAACCCAGACGAAACTAAGGAATGAAGTGATAGACTTCGTGCTTTACTTGCAACTAAATGCGGCTTATCAAACCGGATGTAGGACAAGGATCTTGGAGATCAACTGAAGAAAATGTCTAAGCAATAACAATAGCAGCGGCATACTCTTTATAAGGAAAGAGATGCGCAAAACCCTAATTAGGAAGTTCACTTGCGCTTAACTACTTAAAAACACTCCTAATTAACTAAATAAAATCCACCGGATAAATAAGGTCAAACAACTTAAAATAAAGTCAAGCCAATGACCTGGACGAGTTCAAGGTTGGTCGGAATGACCAAAGACTCGGATTGGGTCCGTTGGCAGCCCGTTGGGCTTTATTCCTACGTAGTCGAAGGAGAATAAGGCTTTCTCTCAAATCCCTTGGGCGATTTGGATGAAAATTTGACAGGATACTCACAAGACATGTATCTAACAATTGTCAGATGATGGCTTGAAGAAATATTCGTCTATCATCAAAAGGCTCGAAGGTGGCTTTCGCTGGCAGTATGATACTTTGAAGTGATGCGTTCTCTCTAACCCCCGGTGCGATTGGGCTGAAACTTGGCAAGGGCTCTCCTGGTGAATTATAAATAACTTCTGTCTTGCCAGAATCTTTCTTACATCAAAGTTGGGCTAGAGGTCCGACTTGGCCCAAGGTGGCCTCGGTGCCGGCTCGGGTGGAGTGCACACGAGCGAGACAAGGCGCGACTGGGGCACGCACAGGATGGCTGACTCCAGTGAGGCTTCGGCCTTCAGCTCCGCATGGATCAGAGAGCTTAGCCTCGCTTGCAGGGTCCTCGCGTGCGAGCGTGTGATGGCGCCTGCGGGCGGCAAGGGCACGGATGCGGCAGGTGCGGCTGGGCTCCTACTCAGGCTCGTATCAGGTGTGGGGTAACATTGTTGTCTAGGATCAAGTGGTGTAGGTTGATGTGGTTGTCTAGGGAGTAGGGGTTGGTTAAGGCCGTGGTCATGAGGGGAAAAGTGGCTAAGGCCTTGGCCAAGAGCAACGGCTGAATTTCGACGAGAGGGAACACCATATGGACCATCATCCTCACTATGATCCCTAAGAGCCACAACGCCCTCAACATTGTCACCATGGCGCGACAAGCCATAATAAGCCACATTGGAAGGGTCATCGACACGGGTTCTTTGGTGGTAATGAGTGGCTGGTTGGTTATGGTGAGGAGGGGGTGGAGATGGTGGTGTGGCAGCCCTTGGTTTCAAAGCAGTGAGGGCATCCAAAATGGCTGCGTTGGTTTGCTCTTGCTGCGCCCATTGGCGTTGCATTTCAGCCAAGGTAAGCCTAGTCTCATCCATTTGGACCGTGAGAGAAGCTAGAGCCTGATTAAGTATGGAGGACTTATCCGAACCATCACCCATAGGAATATTGTCATTAGACATAATGGAATGTACCTACAAAAAGAAACAAACATAATTGATATATACAAAATTGGTTAGTCCCTCCCTTAAGTGTTTCTCTCGTGTTTCACTCAACTCTCTATTGCTCTCACCACCTTACCCACTCAAATATTAAAGAAAGCACATGGAATAGCAAAGAAAACCAAGCACAGAAAGAAATGTAAGAAAGCCGAAATAGTGCTCAAGAAGGGTGATTGAATTTGAACACTAAATTGACTTGGAGTAGAATGATAATGTAGGAAACAAGGAAGAAATACCAAAGACATAAAAGAAAGCTAGCTCAAAATGAAAAGAAAGGATAAAAGGAAATGATTTACAATTGAAAGTTGGAAAGAAATGGAGGGAAAATGTAATCACTTCAAATACACACCTAAAAATGACTCAATTACACACACAATGGGCTCTTGACTTGTGACTCAATCAACTATTTTTACTTCTATTTTTTTTCTTTTTTTATAAAATTTGGACGACTCTTGGAGTCATGACGCTAAGGGCTTAGCACCATGACCCTAAGCACTGCTTGCTTTTGCTTCATTTCATTTCATTTCTTTTTCTTTTTTATTTGATTGAGTGCAAGAGCCTTCAAAATGAATATGTATGATAAGTAGTGTGTTTTAAGTGTGTGACAAGTAGTTTAAAGTCAAGAAAATGTTTGCACAAAATGCCAAAAATTGATGATGTGGCAAGAAGTGATGAGGTTGCAAATAAGGTGATGTGGCAAGTGAAGTGGCAAGTGATGTGGCTGCAAATATGCAATAAATATCTATTAGAATATTCTATGCATATGCTAAATGAAAATACTTGGAGGAGAATGAGAGATGTAGCCGGTAATAGTGTGAGACAACTAGCACAAGCAAACAAAATTGGACCACTTGGACCACATGGATGGAAAGAGACACTTGAGCACTTGATAATGTATTTGTATGAAGATTTGAAGGTGAGTATGAACAATATGAACGTGCAAGATGATACGAGCATGGACCCACCAGTGCCCCCACACATTGCACGTGAAAGGCCTCCCGCATGGCCTATCTTCCTCGCACGGTCCTTACGGGTTGGTCGGCCAAACCATGACATATTCGCGCCTCTAACCCTAGCAAGTCGTAAGCGCCCGCGCCTAGCCCTAGCTCATCTCGGGCCATGCCTTGGCTAAGTCGTCCGCCTAGGGCAAGCCCACTGATATGAGCTTAAAGGCTCCAGGTCGTCCTTATGCCTTGCCCGGACCAGCCTTGGATCTCACGGCAAAAACTAGCACATTAGGGACTGTTTTGGTGATCAAGTCAGCCGGCCTTCCTAGGTTTAAATGAAGGGTTATTTTAGAGTTTTCTCATGTAATAATTCTCAAGCTATAAATAGAAGGAGATAGCCTCTTTTATAGCTTGCCTTTGATTTTGATGATATTCTCTTTGGCCAATTCTTAGAGTAAACTAGTGTAACTTAGGGTTCTTGGTAACCGGTGCCATTAGGGCTGAAAACCATTGTTTATCTTATATCTCTTCTTGTAATTAAGCTCTTGAGCTTTGTTCTTAAATCAGAAAAGAGAGATCCTTAACTAGTTTATAGAAAGGTTGCTTGGTTTGCTAATCAAGAGGGTTTTCTAATTAGTTAAGTTCCTATTATGTTCATCATCTAAACACCTCTAAACATCATCCATTTCCGCTGCAACACATACTCCATTTGAACACTAAACGCACCTTCATCCGTTCATCCATCCAAGCTGCCAACCTCTCACAAGAGGACTAGATCCGGCTCAAGAACAGCAATTCGGCCTCCTTCTATCCAAAACAAAAGTTGAGCACTTATCAAGTGGTAGCGGAGCTTCAGTTGTCCTCTAGGTTGGTTTTTCTTGTTCTCCTCTTCATTTCTACGGTTAGAATCATCTTCTCTACCGTAGAACTTCTTTCCTTTGTGCTGAAATTTTTCTGTTTTTCATATCCGTTCCTCTCTTCGGTTCAAACTGATTTTCCTTGAGTTTCTTCGGTTCAAACACCTTGATTCTTGTTTTCTATGGTTTAAACATTGTTTTCTACCATAGGAATCATTCCCACCTCATTTGAAAAATTTGGTGTTCTTGAAGAAATTCTTGTCTTTTAGTGTGCTGAATTTTGGAAGAACACAAGTGCTGAATTTTTTTGTGTTTGTGTGCATCTACATGGACGAATTTTCATCTTCTTAAGTGTAATTGCTGCTGTGTTTATTGGAGCATCCTATGGTGGCCATGAGAGCCATGTGGACTTGCTTGTTGTCTTGCTAAAATCTGAAATTTTTGCATCCAACCCTAGCCGGCCACATCACCTCATTTGTGAGCCTAGTATTTCCTTTCATTGTGAGCCAAGCATTTCAGCTTGCTCACTACACTTCCCCCTCACACAGCCGGCCCTAATTAGCATCCTTACACTTAGGTTGCTTGTCATACACAGCCACATCACTTGCCTTGTCACTTGCCTTGTCATCCACACACATTTGGACACATCACTATCGCTTGCCACCTCACTTTTGGCTTTTAGTGAAAATATTTTCAAGAGCAAAACTACTTGTCTTTCACTTCTTCTTCTTTCAAGGATACATGTCATACAAGTGAGCTCTCTTCACTCATTGCAAAAACAGAAAAGAAAAGAGAAAGGAACTAAAAGAAAGATCAAGTTCCTAACACTAAAAAAAAAAAAAAAAAAAAACAAAAGAGTGGATCAATTGAGTCATAAGCAAGAGACTACTTGTGTGTATCTATCTGAAGTGAATTACATTGTTTTTAAAGTGTCATTGTGGAAGAACACAAGTTTCGGCTTTCAATTTGTGTTTCCAATTCAGATTTTCGTTTTCTGTTTTTTCCTTTTGACTAACTTCGGGTTTTCCCTTTTTGTCTGAGTGTCTGCGCTCATTAGACTTGCTTACAAGACATTTGATGACATTGCTTATGATCGGTGGTACTCTACTAGCCATGAAGGTGAAAGGGGTAGGATTGCAACTTGGGCTGAAATGAGACGTGTCATGAGACAATGTTTTGTGTCATCATATTATCAAGAATTCTTAGAAGACGAGTTGTCCTCCCTTCAACAAGGAACCAAAACCGTGATAGAATATTATCATGAGTTTGTTGATTTACTCATTAAGACTTATCTTCAAGAAGAGGAGGGCATGATCATGGACTTATTTGAAAGTGGGTTAAATAGAACGATTAGAAGACAACTTGAACTCTATGAGTTTACAAGCTTGCAATCCATGATGCTCCATGCTTGTGCAGTTGAAGAACAAGAATTCTTGATGAAGCAAAATAGTAGCTCGATCCATTGTTGTCCGAGTAACATGAAGGCTCCTACTTCCATTACCATAGAGCACAAGCTGAGCCAAGCACACCAAGGAGATTGCACTCACCAAAAACAGCCACCACCCTCTCAATCTTTTGAACCAATTGTAACTGAAAAATATAATTTGATTGAAGAGAGTGTGACCGAAAATACAGCAATAATGAGTGAACAATGTGAGGTTGTACATGAGGTGCAACAAGAGAGTGAGTGTGAACGAGAGAAGAAAGTAAGAGATGAGAAAAATACACGGCATAAAAATAGCAAGCATTCCAATGAGAGTGAGTGCAACCACACCCTTGAGAATGAGTTGAGTGAGTCCGTTAAACCAAATCAATTTCAAGCTTCCGACAGCCTTTTGTTTGAACTCAATTCTAACAATCCATTGTTGGAACTTGAGAATGACACAAAAGAAAGGTCCGAAGGGTGTGAAGAAGGAGACCTTTCAATTTCAGCCATAACTTTGGTGACAAAGAGTTTGAACAATCTTTCCAAAATTGAGGCCAAATGCCTAGAAGAAACTCCTTTCCATTTCCGTGCCGAAATACTAAGTACGATTATCACCTTGATTGCCAACAATGGAGG